>VICI01001675.1:0-20671 GCA_019593645.1 Akabosia matsudoensis
ACGAAAAGCTCAGGAATTCTAATTACGACCGAATATATTACAGTGAAAGCGTCTGGAAAGGTTTCCATACATTGATTAATGATTTGCTCATTTATGCACGCGGCCTAAATAAAATTAATGCAAAATAAAATATGTACGGTGTAATATCTAACAGTACCTATTACAGCTATTCTTTCCTTGTTTCCTTGCAAGAAACCTTCTTGCACACAAACTGCAAGAGCTTGAAACTGTAACAAAATAGTACTAAAAAACACGGCCAGTTACGTAATTTAGCTTACATAGTCAATAGTGGGAGGATTTGGGGATTGATCGGTGCACAAGGCCCTTGCTAATGTCTCAATATCTAAGCTTTTGTGATGAATTTATATCTTTGAATGTCGAAGTATTACAACAGAAAGTCTCTCGACTCTCGATGAACGTTGGAAAGTAGCTTCACATGTTAGCCAGACTGTCCTTTGTGTTCTAGGGAATGCGATCGCCGTTGAGCTCGATAAGAATACAATGCTGTTTCTGGCTGGAATTCCTCGATAGAGAAAATTGATTTCTTTTCGAGGAAAAACTGTCAAAGTTCCATCTACATAAGTATCTTTCCCATCAAATTGTTCAAATATAAGTAGGCTTGGCATGTTTCTCGAAATCGTACCGACGACTGCTGACGACAATGTGTGGTCAAAGACAAACATTTACTGACACTAAAATTGAATCGATTGTGATCGGAAAATACACAAGGAACACATCTTTAATTAAAATGATAACAGTATTGAATGCAAAGAACGAATTCTAGTAAAGTGGTGTAAAGCTGTCTGAATTCCATAAATTGTCAAATAAAATATAGTAGCGATTACTTATTCCTCTATGTCATGCCTACTTTACCCAGTGTATTTTTCTCTTCTTTCAGGATAAAAAGTAAATACTTTGCTGTGCAGTGTACTCAAACACGTTCGTGCACGACAAACCAAAGGCAGGTTACATAGAGGTGTGTTATGTTGAATATGTATGGCATCTAGTAAGAAAATCAATGAAAGCCGTATCAGGCGATTTTCGAGAAAACTCTGTCTAGCTGAAACGAAAAATAAACAAACAGAATGAATAATAAATAATCTGATCGGCCATGCATAATACATATACCCAGAAAAGTTTATTTGTCGGATATGTATTAGAGGTGACATAAAACTCGACAACCAAACAAGCAGAGCTAAGGCGTGTATATAGGACCGATTAGAGTTGAAGTTTAAGTACTCGCCTGTTAGAGTTCGTAAAGACACAACAGTTTTAAAACTATCGGCGTGCAGTACAACAATTGATAAATCTGTTGATAGATTATGTTTAAAACCCAGAGATTGGAAATGAAAAAATTATGTGATATTTTGCATTTGTAAAATCAAACTATGTACTTATGCTATTTACTCAAATTTATCATTATTATTATATATACCATATATGTATATATATAAATACCAAATAAGTAGCACAAAAACCGTTGAAACTGTGTTACAGTAAAGTTAAAGTGCCAGAACGTCACAAACAAACAAACTGACCTGACTGTCACAAACAAAAGAAAAAAAGAGAGAAATATATGTGGCCGTTCGCTATTTTTTCGCACAAAAAAAAACAACAAACAAATGCATGTATGCAAACTTTTTCTCCACAGGTCGCGAGGAGGATCCCACCAACCTTAGCTGGGAATAAACTGTACTTCTGTCTGGAGGTCTCAGAGTCTGAGGAGCAAGGAATGTCAAAAATCAAGCAAAGTAATGGATATTCATGTTTTGGAGTGGTCAAATCATCGTGGTTTGTCAACTACCTAATAACGTTACTGCCAATTTTTGTTGTTTCAAGCAACCTCATTTTTTAAAATATACCCTAGCCTACCTGAAAAAATCATTCTACGTATTTTAGGCCGGTCTTTAAGGCATAATTTATGTTTTATGTTACTTTTAGAGGGGTTTATGCTCATCATCGCAATGGCATAATGTAACTGGTATTTCCAATCGATCTTTACTTTTCTGCTCACTATAATGTCAAAGCGGATATCATATTCGCCATGCTTCATTAGCCAGCAACAGAATTTTCCTCATGAAAACCTACGAATGCAATGAAATTGAGTAATTTACCTCATCGTTCCAAAGTCATGTAACATCCATACAATTGAATTGTGTTGAAGCTATTCTTGCAAAACGATCATGCTGCACATTTTCAAGCTGCTTCTAGAGCATGTTCTTCTCGGCAATGCACTCTGTTCGAGCTCCAAATGAAAGTCAATATTCTTTATTCTTCATATAATAATTCGTAAAATGAACCTTAAAAAATCTAGTTTGAGTGTAGTGTAAAGCTGAACCGTGGAGAAACCAAGAAAGCAAAACGACATGAAGTAGAAAATACACCTTGGTTCATAACATGAGACACTAACATTCAGAGTGAAAGCAGTTTAAGTAATTCCATCGTGTTCACTTTCTTCATTTCGAACAAACATTTCGCATTAACCTGCGTGTCAGTCACCATATCCCATTTTGGTATCACCCTTTAACTATACTCGCTTTGCTCAAAAGCTAACGAAGCGTAAGCTTGGAAAAGGTTTACGTGTATTTCTTTTACTGCTATTGTAGTTGCACTGAAGGTGCTACCGTGAACTGCGGAATTGGTACGGAAAAGAGAGTGATTCAGGAAAGTGCCCAGTTTTATTTGGCCAGTTGCATTTCATGAAATGACTCCATATTCCAGAGGTATAAAACTTCAACTTACTTTCTGTACAATGCATTTGTATCCCCATGCTAAGTTGACTAAAAGCCTTTTCCAAAACAACAAACTTGCGGCATTCATGGCTGTTCACGTATGGTCATGCAATATTAAAATATATTTCACGAGACTCACGCTTGTTTTATACAGTTTACTATAAATGTGGAAAAGAATGTGCAAAATGTTAGTCCCATAAGAGCAACGTCTCCTTATAACACTTTTTATATGGTAGACCCATTCATGCGTTGCAAACAATCGCCACAAGGAAATTCATAAGAGACGTTTTTCCCTCCTCTCTGGTTTATGGCTTTTCCTCTTCACGGGACGTTCATCGGTTTGTAACCTGTATGACCCTTTCTTTTTTTCCTGCAGTATATGATGGTGACAACAGACAAGTTTGTAAACTGCCTGGGATGGCTTTTCCTTACGCATTGGTGGTGCACTGCTTTGTACATACGTAGTCATAAGAGTGTTTTTTTCATTCCATATACAACCGTTGTAACAGAACCGATGAAAACCTCTTGACAGGAATGGTGTAAGGCTGGATAAACTCACGAATCAATGTATATGGACGGAGTTTAGTTTTCAAGCCCGAATAGCTATATGTAGTATCTCAACTAGTGCACTAATACCGGTAGAAATATATACCAACGAGGGTATTAAAGGATGCATAAATGTGTCTCTTGTGAGGAAGTTAAACAATGTTTCAGGGAAAGGGAAAGGTGGAATGGAAATGGTTTTCGGTTTACGGCTCTCTAGTGGAATGACTAACCAGATCAGCGAACAACAGTGGAAAGCTACAGAGAGTGGCGTGTGTTGCCCTGCCGAATCGTTTATATACCATTTGGTTCAAGAGCCAAAGAAAAAACTTTGAATATTATGAAACCACTCCACCTAATACTCTCCGAAGCCGAACAAAAACCATATTCTACGTGTGAAAAATATAACTGCTTCTTAGTACGGCTTGTTACCCAAGAAAATAATGTTCTTATTATTATTAGACAGAAACTCTACGAGCAGTCGAAGAAGCATTTTTCTTCTTACCGTTCTCGAGAAAAATTGCAAAGTTGAAAAGAGTGGTGGATGGTTGTAAACACTACAAACAAACACGTCCACACGTTTTATATGCAGCATTATCTCCTTTCTGCTAAATCCCCCTTTCTTCACTTCAACCTGAGTGCACTGAAATGCAATGAATTTTATGGGACACAGAAGGAAAAAAAATGAAATTTCACTTTTCCTTCAAGATCTCATAACATACAAAGGGTAATATTTCTGAATGGTAAAGAACAACACTATAATCATAATAGTAGAAGTATCCCCAGAATGTCCTTTCTACGCCGTGCTTTTCGTGACACATTGAAAATCAGGAGCAAATTCGTCCTTTAATTGTTCACGATTCAGACGAGGAGTGGAAATAGTAAACAGACAGAATTAACAAGTTTGCATTTTTTTTACCCTACGTCTTATCCCATTGAATTATATATAAGTAGTAAACCAGTCAAATCGACATGATGTCAAAGTAATTGTTTGTTTTCTACACATCCACAAGCATCAGTTGCACTGCTTTCAATTTATCGGTGGCTACATGGAGGCATGTTCGAATAGAAATTCGGAAAGCTCTTAAAATCTATTGTAGTGAAAGCTGAAAGAAAAATTCTCAAAGTTATGGCGGACGTGAGTCAACAATATCAATCGTTTCCCTCTGCTCAGGTTTTTTTGCACCACTACACCAGGAATAACACTACTACTAAGTGTTTTCCTTTCGAGAAACGTTATGTGGCCTTGCTGAGAGGACATCATTATTTTTTATTTGGTAATGTATACTGGGGCTGAAAAAGGAGCAAAATATGTGAGATCATGAAATCAAGCAAATGGAATCGAATAGAAATATGCTCATATCCAACAGGCTGAAGTAATAAGTTAAAAACTGCGATCTAAACTTTCGATTGGATGGACATCAGACTGGGGAGAAAATCGCTGTGGTTGCTATTTATAAGGTGAATAAGTGGAAATGTCAAGAGCTTTGTGCATTTTCAGGGTTGGACACTACTTTGTCCAAGTAGAAAAAATTTCAATTCAGCAGATGCTGACTTGGAAAAGGAAATGCATTTCAATACAATATGTTACTTCCTGAATAATTCTAGAATTATTCTGTAAATGTCCGGTTTTGTCGAAAAGTCACGGTCAAAATACACTTCCATTGAATGAATTTTGGCTGCACTTCTGATCGAAATATCAGCTAGGAACTGACGATAGTAAAAATGTAACAAGGTGATCGCTGTAAACGCACATGCTACCCGTGCACTATTGACGTTNATGTAACAAGGTGATCGCTGTAAACGCACATGCTACCCGTGCACTATTGACGTTTGAATGATGGAAAAATGCATCCCGTATTAGAATCACAAAACTTGGAACAATACTTTTTGAAAACAAACAGGCGAATCTTTTTTTCTTCATGAAACTTTCAAGCCATATCAAATTTAGAGCTTGCACGAAGCGCCTTAAATCGACAAAGGTGGTCCAAACGACAATTTGTTCCTTAAAACAACGTCAGGGTTTACAGGAGTACTTAGCACAAAAATCCTTTCCTGACGCAAACTGTATTGGATACAAGCCAAAAGCAAACGATTACTTGATCATATCATTGTAGAATAGCATTAAAACTTTCCAAAGTAACTTCCCGTAGACTCTGCGAAGGACAACTCTGACTGACTCTAAAATAAAACTTGCATTGTGATTGTACAAAATAAATACATACTTGAGGTAAATGAAAGGCACGAGGTAGGTGGCTGCTCCTGAAAACTTTTCTTTTGAAAAATATTCGAGACAAGTAAACTATGAGCTAAAAGTACATATGATGCATTTCTTGTTTCAAAAGTTTTGCATGTTTATCCAGTTTTGTAGAAAGTTTCAAGGTACAAAAAAGAAAACTTGGATACTTTACCAAAGCACAAATGAGTTTTTTCTACAAGTACTCGTAGTCGTAACAAGAATATGACCAAGTTTACATCAAGCAAATAAATGAAGTAGATTCAACCAGTTTCGTACTTTTGTACTTATTTAAAACAAAAATTTTCAGCTACACATCAATCTGAGTTTCGTCATCTTTCTTTAGTATTGAATGATATGGGAAGACAATCTTCTTGCGAATACCTTTCTTCCATTTCCATTTTATACCCGATCAATCAGATTATTGAATTCAAATAGATTCTAGACAAATAAGTCTTTCTGCACATGTACATACTTTATGTCCACACGCGTGCATAACATGAGATTTACATTTCCTGACGAATATTGTGTTAAAGCTTGATTAGTTTTGTATTCTCTCTACCATTCCTATTTCTCATTTCCTCATAGCCATCATCTCTCTCGGCGTAATGTAATAATAAATCTACAGCATAAAATATCTTATCAAGAAATAAAGAAATCCATTTAAGGATCTTCTTACAAGAACATATATAGCATAATAAAAGGAATAATAGCCTTGTTTTAGATGGTTTTCTAGCGCTATTTTTCCCATCATGATCGGCATCTGAAACCAAAACTATTCCTCTACGCTTTTCGTTACTCGTTGCCTCGTCCCACATCCCTTGCTACAGTTTTGTCATCTTACCCTGACTCGGTTCTTTATTACTCCAATTCACATAAAAGTTATTCGCCCAAGAAAGGCAAGCTTTCGTTCGACGGGAAAATATACATAATATCATCTCAATAGAATATTTTCATAAAATGACAAAATCTTTGTGATAAATATTTTAAACTAGAAGTGCGCGAATCCTTTCCTTCCTAGCTTCTAAGTAAATGATTTGGGTGCACTCAGCATTGAAAAGATTTCTTTCAAGTCTACAAATAAAAACTTAGATGGGAGACAAAAGACAGGAAAACTAAATCTAAAAATAGGGGAACACCGGGAAAAAGATTCATCTTTCTATGTACAAGTATACCCAATGCTGCTGTCATTTCCGTGTTAATGTAATAGGATGGGGGAAGCTAAAGAAAGCTTCGTCGGATTTTCAATAGTTTTGAATTTAGGATGAAGTATTTAGCTTTCTTTTTACTACCAGAAACATATTTACGGATACGTTTTTTATTTCCGCTCGAACGTAAGTTTTCCTGTAAGTAATAGGTACTTTAATGTTTTCATGAATGGTCTTCATTGGTGTCTGAGTATAAGCTGATGATTTTAACAAGTTGAAAATAGTAATATAGATGGACAAAAAACTTTTGTTCTTTTCGCAAACACTCCATTTTCCCTCGTTGAAGGAGTAATTTTTCTCTCTATCGTTTCAAATATGGCAAGGAAATGAGCGAGTATGAGAAGAAGACGAAGCGGATCGCTGAATTTGAAATCAAATTGGAATGGATTGAATTTTCATCCTCTCTCTCTCTCTCTCTCTCTCTTGTCGCTTTCATTTCTTTCCTGGCCTTTTTCTATTAAAGACTTGTATAGCTAGGTATTATGTCTTAAATACTTGGGCCTTTCTTCATTCTAAGCGCTTCAAATATGTGAAAATCTGAGTGCCTTTTTTCTATCTGGCTCGTTTTCAGTTATTGTTTGGGGACTCGACTCCTACTATGAAAAGGTCCGCATAAGTGGTTTATTCTGCTCTCGCTCTTTCATTTGCTTTCCGCTATGTTGACTAGTAACAGACGACAAAAAAGTATTTTTTGAGCACACACATGCAAAGTTTGCCGTTCTGTGAAGTGTATAACCAACCCGATGAACATAAATGTGCACTTAATCGGTGAAAGTGGGTGAATCACATTTTCCATATAAATGAAACAAAATAGATGAAAAGAAAATACACATCCGTTTATAATTTAAGTTGAAAGTAGTCCTTTTTCCATGCACAAGTTTCATGCTAAAACCGTCTTGTGAATTATTGAAAAACGAAAAGGATTTTGCCGCTTTCTTAAATTACATATTTCCCATGACATGTTTTCACTTTCCTTTCTATTTCGCAAAATGAGGAAACAGCTACCGTTTCAAACAGGATAATGTGCACAATCACAGCATTATATGGGAAAAGCGGATGCTCTGAAGTGGCAACAACACCTACAAACCATTTTCTTGAGACAGTGACGGTTTTCCGATCCTCTTCCATTGTAAAAAAACTCCCTGTATTTTTATTTAACAATTTTCACATTCATTTGAACTAGAGCTCGTGATGATAGGAGAAAAGGGTCATATTAAAGCTGATTCGTTTTGGTTTTCTCCAGGCACATCTTAGCCTTCTAACTAGTTTTTGTTATATGCTTCTTTCTTCTTGGGAAGAAAGCCACCTGAGCTAAATGACCAGGTAACATAGCTGTTAGAATGATAGTCTAGATCTATAAACGCGAAGACTAGTTATTTATTGTACGATACCTAGAATAAAACAAGGTTATCGGGGAATAACCCTACAGCTCCCACCTGAGCCCTTCACCCATTCTGTTTCTTGTTGAGTCACAGCATTAAATGTTTTGTTTGATGTTTAGTTCGTGAGATTTCTCCATTATAACAATCTCCGGGATAATGTAATATCTACAGAGAAATAAAACGAAACCATATGGCGTCTTTTTTTACTGTCTTTTCATTTTCATAAGTTACAGGAGAGAAAAACATATTTCAGCACGTGTTTTCACTCCAAGCAACTAGGGAGGGTACCGATTCCAAAGTATTAAGTTCTCTTCCTTTGCAAAATTGCATTTGCGTAATTGAAAGGAGAACTACTAGCGGAGAAAGTTGAAAAGGTAGTGTGGTAAAAGTATTCTTTTGTGTTGGTGAATTGTGAAAATTGCAGAGACGCATGTGAATTGTGAGCACGATATGTTTGCCAGGCTTCTAAAAATATTAAAATAACTATTTACGTATAGTTATATTTTTCCAAGTTTTCACTGTAAACAAAATGAATGGTAAGTATAACCACATCCGATTAGTTTCATTGGTTTCCAAAGAAAAAAATCTTGGTAAAAGCTTTTGAAAAGGCTGAGCTGGCACTGGAAAGCAAACGAGATGAAAAAGAGGCAGGTGTTTCACTTGCGCAATATCAGCAAAAATTGGCAATAAATATTTCGAATCCCTTTTTGATCCCAATGGAATAAGGAATACAACTTATGATGCTTAATCTTTTTCGTTGTCGGTGAAATATATGCATACATACTTGTATATAAATAAAAATTGTTTCAGAGGGTGAATCGATGAGTTCCATAGGCTTAGTATTAGCAGATACCGCAAAGCTTAATCGTATTTTGGATACTGACAAGAACAAATGCTAAACTAGATTGCTTAACATAAGGTTTGAACAATTTTCTTAAATCAATCGGTTAGATATAAAAGTACAATTTTATTGTATTTATAGGTAGATAGGTATTCTTTGACATGAAAGTCACTATCCTTAATGTTGGGCTATTGATGATTCGTGAAAACTTTGACAATGTCGACAATCTTCATACTCTAATATAATTAGCCTGCCTAAGCCATTATACAGAATTGTAGTAGTATAAAGAAATTAAAGATTTGTCACATTGAAAATGATTGTCCGCTACACCATACGCAGAAAAGTATAAAAAAGCAACAAAAGCATGTGGACACAAATGGAGACAATTGAAATACGTCTTCAGTAATTAATTAGCCTAATTTTTCATGAGACGTTGATTGAGTGTAAAAGCTTGACTTTTTGAAGAAGCTTGTAAAAATTTGGAAACTGCTGAGAAGATTAAATCTTAATTCCAAGTAAGGCAATTCCATCCATCCTAATGTAACCTCTGAAGGTTATCCTATTGAACATTAAAGAATGGAGAAAAATATTACTGTCTTCCTGAGTGGGTACTGATAGTTCCCCGTTGTTTTTTTAGTTTAATTTAACGAATTAACAATTATGATGCAGCATAAAACCAGTTGTTGTGAATCTTCTTTCGTTCATCTCCAGCTGAATTCATTATCGAGCGTTGCCAGTATATAATCTTAGCCAATCGGAGAATATCAACTATATCCAGTGTAAAAAGTATAGTAGAATTGCATAATCCATTATTCGATCAAACTCGCCTGGAGACGTTTATTGATTTTTTTGCACAGTCTGCTCTCTAAAATTATGCAATGATTATCCTCATATTGAGTTCAGGCTGCCGCAAAGCCAGTTACTCGCTGAAGGTATCATAATATACATTTCTCTCTTTCATGCGGGTATAAAAATCGCACCTGAAATTCATTGATAGCTGGTTGTATTACCTCATAAGAATACGATGCTGGATTAAACCAGATGGGTGCAAGTATGCATGAGTGGTGTGTTCACGTGATTGTTTTACAATTCACAACTAGCTACTTACTTGTTTACACACCCTGAAAACCAGGTAGATCCATACAATAAGTATCTAAAAAATATTAACCTAACCAGTATCAAAACTTGGATATAACTTATACTAATATTTTATATGAATTTTCACCCATGGTCAATGGTTTATGACTAAGTGATACTATGATAGAAGTGTATTCTCAAGAAAGGAACAAAGAAATATAAAATTTACACAATACTCCTGGTATAGCTCCGGATATAATGAGTACAAAGGCAGGTCGAGAATCCACGGTTTTAAATGGAATGAAAATGTTTATTCAGGTTCAGTAGGCTGCATTTTGTAGTTGAAGTCGGTATTTTGCCATCCGAAACGATTTTACTTGATCCAAAATTCCATATGAATCCTTTTAATTGAATGATATATTCCTTACATGTGGCGCTATAATTGTAGTACAGGTATTGTATAACTTTGTGTCCAAATAATTTCCATTACAAAGTTTCCATTACCGAGCGTTTTAATCAGCGTATTACTTCTATTAAAATACCAAATGAATTTGACATGCTGACAACACGAGCTTATTTTTAAGACTTCCTTTTCATTAGCAAACAAGTTGAAAATTTTTGCTATGCAATGCTAGACAGCAACTAATCCTACAGACATGCGAAACTTAGACCTAATTGACATTCGAGCTGTAAAATCGCGCGTCGCGACATTTTAAGCGTATTTTTTGGCTTTGAGCTCATGGCATGATTTTGCATTATGCTTTTGCTTATGTCATGTACTATTAGAATTGTTTAAAATAAATGTGAATGCTACTTTTAACCGTTTATGCAAACCCACTGACGTGGACTCTTTTTCTGGATATCTCTAACACAAGACCATCACTCAGCATATCATTCTTTTTTTCGCGCTTGTCACCTCTTCGTTCTTGTCAGGCGTATGAAATGCATAAGCACAATTTTGTCAGATATTTTTTTGTTGCATTTATTACTAGCCGTTATGTGTTGTGCAATAGAAGAAAACGCAAATAAAACTAAGCGAAAGAAGAAATGCGGAGCAGAGAGGTTGTACTTCAGCTTTTAACAGAGTTAGATTCAATTCGACAAAACCTACGACTCTTGTACAACAAAACTCACCTTATAGATGTACGATTTTTGATTTTGGGCATTATTTCATGAGCTTTCAGTAACGACACATGAAATATGGTTTTGTACTAGAGTAAACAAACGCAACAATAAAAATCAGAATTAGACGCAAACGTTGCGAGCTTTTTACATGTATGCATTACAACGGACCAAATGACGTTATCCAGATTTTTGCATAGTCAGCACGCATCTTTCTCTTCCCATACAGTTTATTCATTCATTTGTAAAAATAGATAGATTAACATAATCCTCATAAACACAGTAGCAGTTAAAGAAATCATGGAATTCCAACCTATTAAAAGTACGATCATCGGAAACCACCGCATCCTGCAAATTGCTATTCCTAATTTCTATTCCGTAGGGGACATGGACAAACTATTGCTCATTTTCATATATCAAATGACTATATTATTCATCACAAAACTTCAATCTTTTTGAGCGGTTATGGTTATCCTATGTAGCTATTTTAGAGGTATTCACCGACTCTCTTGAATTAACGGTAGGGCGAACTCAATGAACAATCAACAACCGTGGTACTCATTTCAGCTGGCTGGTTAAGTGAAGGCTATTTGGGTAAACACAAGTGCTCTTAGTTTTAATCAGCAATCTCGCGTAGGTGGCTTGTTTATTTGTTGGCTCTACTACAGGGAACATTCTCAAGCCAAATATTTTACCCAGGTTAGATTTTGAAGATAAACTTTCTGAGCAATGATAGTAGCTATATGAAACGGTTTGGAGTGCAGACGCTATAATTTGCTTTGAATTCAACCACTTTTCTAATGTCAAAAAGCTATGTACAATAAGCCATATCTTAATGTTTTTCTCGTGTTGAGATAATACCATGAAATGTATATCATCTTGGCAGATTACATCATAGTATTTGATTTCATTCCCTTCAGTAGTTAGCATGCCTAGCTTTAAACTCTGCTTGTTGCGTACATCAAAGATTCTGCAGTAAATACTGGTACGCTTTCATCCGTATCCGAATGAATAATGGTGAATTTAGTGAGCTGTTGCTCTCAGTCTTACAGAATGCAACGAGTGCAAATGGCATGCGTATCTTTTACTCTTTGTAACCAACCAGCGAATACGCCGGCAATTTAATATCAATTTTAAGTGAAGTAGCAATTCAAGTGGAGAGGAAAGAACATGAAGTGTTTGTTATTTAAGCGTTTTTTCCAAAGCAATTACTAAGTCTTCCTAGAAGAGAATAGTTTTATTGCAATTTTGATGTGTCACATGTTTATAGCCTGGTTTGAAAATATGCACCTTTGTAAATAAAGTATAGTATAATAAAATGTGATGTGACTTTTTTTTCGTTGCATAATTAAAGTGCATTAATCTAGGCATATACAAGAGTTTTCTTAATTGAAAGTAATGTACGAAATTAACACAATTCAATACAAGATGCTGCATTTACAAAGGAATAACAGATATGTTGTATAATCTTTTGGCAGACGTTTATTGCAACAAAAACCGACTAAAAAATGTCAGCAGCGTTGTCGGTAGCATTTGTAACCGGGACTCGTAGGCGTTATCTCTCGATTTGTTTATGCGACAACATTAATTAAAAACTTGTCCCGTTTTAGAATGATGTAAACAGTTGACAGTATATCATGTATAAAACCCTTGATTAATTGTTTTTCCTTTGTTAACAGAAGCGAAACAAACAGTAGAAGTTCTCTCATTTATCAAGGAATCTCAAAAATGAGTAAAATTTTCATAAAATATTTGTTATTATATCCCCCGAAACTTTGAGAAACTAAGTTTTTTGAAAAAACACTCGTTGCAATTCCTATCTTCATCATTTGGTTATATTTACTCATCCACGCGATTCCTGACCTAAATGAGACATCCTTATGCCATGCATAATATTACGGATTCTAGTCCAGTGAAGCCTTGGGAAGAAACGTAATTCGAAAACTGACCTTTTCCTTATTAGATATTTTTTGCAGTAAATTTGTGTGTGTATTCCTTGTGTTGTGTTATTCTAGTTATAAATCAAAATATATAATCATTCACTGGAGTCGACAGAACAAAGGAAAATTTTCGCACTTCACGTTTTTATACTGTCATTATTATTTTTTCTCCAGAAGATGATTCCTGCCTATTATTAAAATCGATGTTTGATTGTTAAGTCATATTCACTACAACTACCTTGTCCAACAAGACTGGCTCAAGTTCGTGAGTTGTAGTATCAAACAACTTTTTTCACCTAGTCAAGGTCACGATGCTCCTGAATAGAAACTGTGCTGGCTGAAGATCTCAACATTTTTACCTGTACCTCTCTTCTACCGCATGTTTACGTTTACATGCGTCGCATCTTCATTTTTTATGCGGAACTCAACACGGAGACACAATTCATACAAACAATTACCTTTCAGAAGCCTGCAGAAGTTTCTAACATTTGCGAACTCACACTTATATCTGCCGGCAAGTGTACATTAGAAACAGTCAAAAGAACGAATAAGCATTCTAATTGTTAATTGATTTTTGTTTGAAAACATTTCCTTCTAAAATATTCTATACAAGCCACGAGGCAGATATCAATAAAAAGAGAGGCATCTTAAAAGAAATTTTTGGTAATATCTGCAGAAACGAAACAATTGCCTATATAGTAGCTTGTAACAATACGTGTGTTTGATAGAACAAGCACACTAAAAACTTAACTAAAAAACTAAACATTATGTAGGTAAACTTATTCTCGTGGTGCTGCACTTGTAAGGCTACCTACTAACTCAGTGTGGAAGATCCAATATGCCAAAATCTAGTATATCTTGGTCATCGGTTGAGACAAGAGATGTTGGATCTTCGATAGTGGAAGCAAAAAATATCTGCTAACCTGGACTCGTGGTGCATGAAATAACAAGAGTTGCATGCGGGTAATGAAACAAAGCTGGGATACACTATATATTCCATGATTTACTAGAAATACGAGCAGAGGAGTAAGAGGAACATCGAAGATTTTGTTACTTTTTTAAAACCAAGACGATTCTGGGCTGTTATACAATAATGGACATCAAAATGACTCGTTCGTTGAAAGCCGAACGGAAAAAAGTATTCAGAAGCATTTGCCACCGGAATGTCTACCTTCGGTTTTTATAGTATGGAATACTTTCTGCTTATGCTTGTACCCCATTCTTAACATGGCATTTTTGACACAGGAATCTCGAGCAAGCTTTTTTGATGTGGATGGTTGAATTTTGTAGGTCAATCCGGGCAGCGCGCATAAATACTTGGCTGTATGTATCGCCGGTTCGTTTCTAGCTGGCTGCTAGATACATTGCGTGCACGTGCACATTGCTATAAGCCTAGTCAACAAACTTTTGAGGATGCCTTTTTATAGTCACGCCTATGATGTAATATCTTACGTACACTGTCTCTAATTTGTGAGGTAATACACTCGATCTATGTCACTTTGGTCATCATGATCCTAGGAAAACGTCATTTGGATTGTTGACTTTGGCTTTCATGCTTTTAAGTCTATATTTTTCGTGTTACCTATTTACACATGCTTTGTAGTTAACAAACATTTTAAATGGCAAAGAAATGCATCTGGATACTACATCAAAGTAATAATTTAATGGATTCGTGGTGATGCGAGATGGACATCAGATCTCAGAAGGAATACATGGCCTGTTCATCACAGTTATAAGTTATAAAACATGAGCTCTGCGGCGATAATGTCGAAAAGGTAACGTTTTTTGAAGGCTTTCCATGGTTAAGTGGACATTGCGGTAAAGCAGAATCGTGACGTATAAGGCAAATGTCATCAAAATAACATGAAAACCTTCAGCGGTTACCAACCCGCTTTCCAAAAGTACTCCCCCCTAATATAGTGACACAAGAGAGCAGAGGCTTATTTATTTTATAGTTTTCATGCTTATTTATTACTTATTATTCATGCAGTATGTCTGAAATAGTCGTGGTGGAATCGCGCGTGCAAAAGAAGTTATGTGACATATTTCAAACGAAAAAAATGAAGAAGCAGATAAATTGCAATTGACAAAGGAACATAAATATATCATTGTGCTATTTTAGCTGATAAGCTGTACTTGATGCTTCCATCATTTTGGAAATACAATTACTGTGAATAACCTAAATGTAAAGTAAAGAACAAGTCTGGAACATGTCTGTATTGCGAGGAGCGATTATGAATAGGCTTTAGTGAACAACATTTTTTGGTATGCCCATCTCTAGACACGTTTATTGCCAGAAAGTGTCTAACAGCGCAAAATACCGACATGGTTCGTTTTATACAAACAGCGCAGCGTTAGCTACAGGACGTCTCTCCTTTATGCCAGTCTTGAGGTTACCGATGACGGCTGTAGAAGAAAAAAAACTTCGATGCGGCTTAGATTAGCGAGACCGAAAAGGTCAGTGTGGTCAGTGGATACATTGGTTTTGTTTGTTAAATAACTAGAATCGCTTTCATGCTCGTTCAACCATTACTTCGTCCACTATTTTGTACATATTTGCTTCATTTGGAAAACAGGACTCTACTTTTGCGCATTTTCTTGTGATTGCGTTTTTCCGTACATTTTCTATCCTTCCTTCCAGTGTTTTGTGAATGTTGGTTGGTACTAATTACAATTTGCCTAATATTTACGGATACTGATGAGTGATGAATATAAGCACTAGCATTAAAAGAATTGCAAAGATATTCATAAAAAAGGTTTTCTTACGTAACAATTATTGAACGTTCTTGACTCATTGAAAGTTCATGGTTTGACTACATGTGGCTGTCCATTTTCGAGACTGTCTAGATTCCTTCATTTTACCCGCAACCTGTAAGAAAAATAGTTTTGATTATTTGACGGAAATCATGCAGCCAGTAGATATTATTTCGCTGGAAAATAGATAATTGAAATTGATGTACTCATAGGAGAGACACACGTACATAAATATATCATTGACAATCAGTCAGACATTTTGCTTTATTATATAGCAATTCACTACTGTCTCCACCTCTTTACATATACCTAAGTCCAAATCGAGATGCAAGTTAGAAATTATTTAATGTTTAAAACAAACACTTAGGGCTCGTATTAAGCTTATTTGTTTGTAAATTGGGGAAAATCTCTGTTGAAGATGCGTACATGAGTGGCGAAATACGATGAGCATACACATTGAATGTTAACGTTTAGTTAACTTGAAAATATTTTACAAAGTGTAACAACTGCATCGGCAGGAGGGTAATTTTAATTGGATTTCCATTGTAGATTGGGTAAGAATTTCAGATCTATGCTAAATCCCATGATCATTCGCCTTTGATTTACGTAAACTGCATTCGTAAAGCGAACTACTGCTCTAAGAATTCCTACATCATGAGTTAGCTGTCTATAAACAAGTGTAGATGTTCAAGCTAGAGTTGAGAATGATTTGGTCAATTCTACACTAGATCAGATCTACTTTACTTCATCTCAAAATGTAACGCATTAGGTTACATCAACTCCAGCGTACATAGTGTGAAACACTTACGAACATTTTCCTTGAGTTTCATTGTAGAAAAAATGTTGTTAACATCTTAGACGACGTGAACATTATCATTCAAAAAAATGCCGACCTAGAGCAAGGTAGCTATTTAACGTGTGAACTCCTAATGAATAAGTTGTCCGTACAGAAGACGTACTTCATTGATTTTATGTTACATTGCTCACGTATTGCACGCTTCATTACAAGTACCAGTAAAGGCTTCCTTTCCACCAGGAACTGTCATGCAATGGTTGCCACCAAGAAGAATGTATTAAGTGGATAACATGTGGAAATCTCTTTAGGTTACGTCGACGGTCTTGCGAACAGAGATATTTACGAACGACAATGACAATGTCATTCACTAGAGCCAAAACTTAAGAACTTCATAATCAGTAAATCATAGAATGTAAAGTGCATTCGAATGCAATAAGAAACCATTACTGCAGTGCAGTCTACAGCTCTGTCGCACTGGAACTCAAACAAGAATGCAATGTTTCACTATTGAAATAATCATAAAGAAGACCTTGCAATTCCTTGATTTCTTCAGCATTTTTCCTACATTTTCTACTTAATAATGTACTTATGTGAGATATTTCCCAAGCAGATATACTTTGAGCTAATAATACTATTAACATCAATAATATCAATACAACAAATAATTAGTTCACTGTCATGATCTCGCCAACCCTTTGAACATGGGACATGCATTAAATTTCAAGTTCAATAATGATGTATCCTTTCAATTTAAGCATTATTGTTCTAATAAGTTAGCACAAAAAGTTGAAAAGAAGTCTCATTCGTTCCGAGTCGTGTCTTTTAGAGACGTTTGCCATATGGTAACACAATATACAATATATCTAGTGTAGGTACCTCCATACACCATACCTGATTTTTTTAGTCTTCTCTAGCAAACAAAATTGTCAATCAAAGAACACGTGACTAGCATGTATATCTTACTATCAACCCATATGAAATCTTAAACATTTTAATTCCATAGATTGTCCATAATCTATTATGCGCATAGGGATCCATTTAACTAAATATTTATGCATGATTAATTCAATGTTGTATGTTAGCGACATTAGAATCAACATTAAACGCAGGTATTCTTAACCGGCTGCGATCTGTGAAACTCAAATTTGATGGAATTTGAACGCGTATTGATCCTCCTTGATTCACTCTAGAAAAACTCATCTTTTGTCAGTTGAAATGGTAATATTCCATGCACCTATAAGTTCATCCCTATATCGTTATGCATTTGCAATTTTTAAGCTCACTTTCTAAAATCCTCAACTTAATTTAATTTACTTCATGGTGAAGCAGAAAAGCCATTTCAGCAGCTCATGCTCGCCAAAAAATCCCCTTCTTAAGGGTTTAATGTAGCCCGGGAGAAATTATTCGCATGTTGGGAAAAATGCAATGTTTTTAGTTACTTTTATGATGTTTATAAAAGAACAGTGTGATGGTTTACACTTACTTTTAGTAGCACATAATTGGAATATTGAAAACTGCTAAACTCATCAATAACGCATCTTTACACTACAATACATTTGACATTAGTCAGAATAACATTATATAGCGATAGTAGGCATTTGCGGGAGAACGATTTTGAAATATGGACGAACAAATAAAAGCACGACTTCAGAAGAAACAAAGCTTATATGTTATATGTAGGTGCGAGAATACCATGTTGCTTTTGTACGCTGACTTGTGATAAATTTATGTTTTGAAGGATAGAAAAATTACTGTCAATGATTACTATCTCACTTGCAGCGATGACTATATACGATCTTGGTTTCACCTTGAAATCAGTCAGGAATCCAAGATCTTATGTATGACGATCTAGGGAATCAAAAATATCGAAATCTTTTTACCTGACCACGCTCATACCTTAGTAACTTTAGTCAGTATTATTATCGTCGTATTCGCTCGAAGTATAGTCCCTGGCAATCCCGGCTGTAACAGAAAACTTGCTGAAACTACTTTGCAAAAAATACACAGCTGTCAATTTTTGGTTAATTTGTACAATTATTCGTCGTCATCTGAAATGCAAACTATCTGATACCCGGCCGTTATTAAGACCTTACTATACAGGCCAAACGTTTTTGAATTGAGCAATTTAGGACTTTATTGTTGAAATATGGCACAACTCACAGTGAAGACCCTGAGATAGTTTATTAACGCTAACGAAATGACATTATATTACACAGCATGTGCAATGTTTTAAAATTATTTGACGACTGAAAAGACGCGACGCTTAATTGCGTGCAAACGTGTATGAAGATGGCGTATAACATTCGACTATATTAAAAGCAGTTGTTGAAAGGAGTACAGAATTCTTGATAAAGATGTTTTCTCGATGATTTCAGCAATAAAAACTATTCAGGTTACCAATACTTTAGAATCAGACAAATGTAGTATTGATGTGATGATTGAAATCCTCCAGCCAGCAGTGACTTATCACGTGGCAGTCATTATCATCATCACGGTCACGAAAGAGCCAATCTATAAATTGACTTGATGTTTTCATTTGGTAATAAAAAAACTATCAAATTGTAGCTCTCAGGTTTCATTTTTCCACAAAAGTCGTCAAAAATGAGGCTAACTTTTATCTTTGTAGCAGTAACGACCCACTTATTATATTACCACTTGTATCCAGTAGTGCATCAATGATTACTAGTACATTCATGTCGGGAATGAATGCAAGAAAAATATGACGGGTGGATGTACTGAGTAGAGTGAGCATGTCAGAAAGCAGGAAGCTAGACTTAGGTAAAAATGAAATTCTGCAAGATTCTATCTTTTAATCTTAGTTACGTGTAAATAAATGACACTTTAAACTCCCATTTCTGAGTTGTTGAACCTTCCCCTTTCTTCTTTTGTTTTTCTTCTACATGCATACTATTACATTTGTTGTAAACTTCTTGTAAGCCAGAAACAACCGAAACAGAATTTGGATGTAAACTTTTTTACAAGAAGATGAATGTGTGATGATGAGTAGGACATAGGATGGAAATGAGAAGAGTAAAAATCCAGGATTTTTTTGCGTTGTGCCGTCTCTATTTCTACTCCTCGTATTTTTTTGTTAGTTTATGCAAATACTTTTGTAATATTGCCAGTTCTCTTCATGCTCTGCAGCAATTCTTGCCAATTCACAAACTTTAGAAAGACCAATAAAATAAGGTACGTGAAAATTGTGGCGTTGTCTTTTTTACGCGCAATATCCTATTAAATACGGCATACAGTTTAGTTTGCCTATTTCCTGATCTTCCCTTGTCGCTCCTACAAAGACGAGCATTCTTTTTTTGTCTTTTTCTCCATTTGCAGGCCAACATGGTTTGCGTAAGGTTGTGTTCTTGGCAAGGAAAAAAGTTTGTTTAAAAGGAAATGATACGCATGGTATACATCCGTGGGCATTCTATAATTATTTTCTTCTTCTTGGTTGGTCTTCATTTCGACTCGTCTTCATGAATGAATTAACAACAAAGAGGAAAAGAACAATTATTATTTTAACTTTCTTGCTCCATTTTAATGAATTTGTTCTTAACATGTTCCTCCCATAAGAAAAATAGTTACCTACACAAACTCGCAAAGGAAACACGTTCCAAAGCTTTTGTATTTGGCATAAAACAGTTTGCCTGGCAGACACTTTTCTTGAAATTTACACCTTTTCCTTATAGTTGCTTCCCATAGTATAGTAAAAGCATGTTCAAGCATTGATGAATCAACATCAACTATATTGAATTCTCAACAACAAACTCGAGGGCTTTCATTACTCAACCCCGATAAGCAAACCTTCAACCTACCACACAATTTCCAACCTGCTCCTGACTGAGGTAACTTCTCGTCGTGATAATCCTGAATCCTGATCACAGCACAAAACACACTTAATTGACCACTTCATATTTCTACCCTTCTTCCACTACATGTCATAGTGAAGAAGGACGAAGTGAGCGGTTTTTTTATTGGGGGGCTGAATGGAGAAAATGAAATTTAATTCAATGGTCGAGATAATAAAATTACAATTGAACATA
>VICI01001676.1:0-20670 GCA_019593645.1 Akabosia matsudoensis
GCAATCTTTTCTTCTTACTTACTTTCAAGTCGTTTGGGCGATGATGATGGGGTTAAACTTGAATGAGCACACATTGTATGGTTACTTCGTTTGTCATGTGCTATTGTTCCCTTGCGGCATCTTCAGAGGAAGCTCAGTAATTCGCGTTGGCGACATTTATCACGAACAATAGTGCCTTTTCCAGGGCAGCTCTGAATTAGACTTCACCTAAACCTGTCAAACAGAATGATGGGTTGTGTGCGTTGATGGTGAGGACTCTAACTCAAAACCTATCTGTTTATCCTAATGAAACAGTATATGGGCTTAATGTTTGCATATTCTTGTAGAAGACCTGTACCATGTCTATATGAAATGCAGAATTTCCAGATACCTTTGTTATTTATAAAAATAGGTTTTGCCAGATTGAGAAATTGAGGCACATCAACTGATGGCCTGTCGGTAGATCACAAGACATCACTGTGTGGCCATTTTCCCTCATATTAATGAGGAATTCGCAGCCAGGACAGTCCCTGAAGAAGCTAAGAATCAAATGTCAGAAGAAGTTCGTTAGGGAACAGAATTTAAAGTGTTTCATTAATATTTTAATACTGGACCTTTGTGTTCACACCACAAGAGCAAGTGTCTCAAATGTCACTTATGGTCGCAGACGTTAACTACCGAGAAGGTTCATTTACTTAGGAAGTTTTCCAATTTGATCTTTATCTTTTCTTGTAAGGTACAGTAGACAAAGCAATTCCGCACACGTTCTTGACACTTTTTCCTTTGTCGGAACTCAAACCAGGGAGAAAGAGTTGTACTTTTTTTAAGCGTTTGTGGGAGATTAGTTTGTGCATAGTTAATGAGGCTGGCGACGGCGGTATTGCCTTATGTCTATGCATGTAAGGTTCGTTGTTTGAATTTCAGATGCAATAATAAGTTTACAACAGGAAAAATATCTAAAAATAAAAGTTTAGAAAAGAGCTATGCATTAGGTGCCACTGCCATAGCGCAAAAACAGAGACGTTCTGATCAACCCTAAGTATCGATCCTCCTGTGGGTCCCTGTTAATTAGAAAAATGGATGTGTACTGTAAGTAATCACCTGTAAAACTGGCGTCTACTTAGGCCCGATTGTATGGGTTTACACACCTGAGTTTTCATAAATAGCAGGGCAATTTGGCGGCGCCAGAAAATCAGACCACCAGTTCCTTTTACCGGACTCTTTTCCACATTTTTTCTGTCTGTTTCAAGTATTTTAGCAATCACTTTCATTTTAAGTCACGAATTAAAATATTATTGACTACCACTTGAAGCTACAATTTTTAATCATAGATACTTTGTAGGTCTGTCTGTTTGTTTATGTAACTTGAGGAGCAATATTATATAAGGAGAAGCAAAATGATTGAGAATTAGCACGAAGTCATTTGAAGCAGAATAAAACAATTGTAAAAATCTAGACAACAGAGCCTGCATCTCATTTGCGAGAAGTTTTAATACTTGTTTATAGTCTGAATAGTACTAATCTACACATCCCGGGACGAACACTGACAGTGATTAGCAAGCGATAGTCAATATATCTTGTTTGTATTATTCAAATATTATTGCTACTAGACTGGAAACATATATCTATTTGACTTGCAGAACTTGCACTTACTTTTCACACATGTTGATCGCATAAAAATTAAGTATTTTTTTAATGTTTGGGACTGGGCTGGGGTTAATAATAATAGCTGTACAAACAAATAAAATGGTGTTCAGAAAGATTTTAACTGATAAAGCAAATTGAAAACAACTCGCAAAGTGGTTATTCTCACAGTCAATCGACTGAAACAATGTTTTCTACGAGAGCGACGATGACGGCAAGAAACGAGGTTTTAGACGAGGGTCACATTATAAAAAATCTGATCTTTCGCTAATGTATTGAAAAGACAAGGAGCAAACGCAAACATCGACCAAACATGAATAGAGACCAGTAATTAGATTTAGATTACCCTGTTGGAGCAGGCTCAGAGTCAAACTGATAACAGTGATAAGGTTTATATAACATCCGAGAACGGATTACAAGATGAATTTTGTAGCAACGGTGATTGCTGTACTGATAAATCCGAAAAAAGAAAAAAGAGGAACAGTCTGCGAAAAATATGCGAGAGGTACCTCTTTCACAAAGACTGATGCGGACAAGAGATACCGAAAATTTGCTGAACAAAAAGTGACTTGTCAACATACATAGTGCATAGGTGATGCAGCCGTAATTGAACTGGTCCAAACATTTACATATTCATGATAGATGAGAACAAGAAGGGTACTTGTTGTAGTTTTTATCATTTCTTTCTCTCTCTCTCTCTCTTAATTTCTTGAAAAAAACTGGATGGACGACAAAAATCGAGTGATTGAATTTATTGCAGTTTTCGGTCCAATTCCGTGGCCAATTAAATGTAGATATTTGCTTCCCACGCTTCTTCTGTGACGAAGCTATTATGCAAATATTTAAATGCATACAAAAAAGTAGTTGGTAGTAAAAGTTGAAATCCCTGGCGATTGGCAATACGTACGTTGTCGCCAGTTGGTATTTTGTGTTGGGTATTATTGCTGAACGAAAACTTAAGAAGTTTTATTGTTCTTATCGCAAAAATGCGGTAGAAATCTGTTTGTTGGAGAAGCTTTATAAATAGATATTGATACACGGAATAAAATACACGAAGGACTTCCTAGAATATACCTATACAAACCAAGAGTTTTGTTTTTTACTTTTTTCTTCTTTTTTCACAGTTGCTGATGTGGATTTCACACGGCTGTTGTAAAACGCGTTTATCATTAGGTGTTTACGACGTTTTTTTCTTATCCATTATTTGCATTTTCGCAAAATAAAACTTCTCAGTAATTATTCATGATAATTTTGGATCGCGTGATTTTCGGGGCAGATGCTGTGACATGAGGGGTAGGACCATAGATTAACTAACTATATAGATTGGGCTACAAGCATGTTTTCAGGATAAAAGTTTTTTTGTTTACTACACTGGAGCTTATTAAAATAAGTTTGATTTCTCCACAAAAAAATGGTTCGAGAATAGCTGCTGTAGTTTACCGTATCGTGTATTGAGAGCTTATCAGGTACACGTTTTAGTAACTATGAAACATTTGCTAAAAATGTTATGTAGAACTGGTACAGACCTCGTACCTTGTTTATTTTTATTTGGTTTCTAAATTTTACTTAGGAATGCACTGGATGGGCCGAGCATTGGGTAGGACAGCTTTCTTTTGTGAACTTTCCATCTGACTTTGCAACAAAGTAACAATTATCACAATCATGTTAATTAATTACTCCCGCATCTTTTGCGATAATCAGAAGGTCTCAATGAAAGCAATTTGTTGAGTGCTATCCAGGATATCACACGATTTGAGAGCGGAATGATTGTGGGAACAATTTTCGAAATTCCCACCTTAAAATTTTAAATGCATGTAATTAACGCAATTTCAAAAAAGACCACATGGAAGTGCAGTGCATGGTAATTATATTTCGTATTATTTATAAAAGTAGTGAAGTATGAGTCGCCTGTTTTAATCAGTCGCTCTCGGTGCTCGATAATTTTCTTATACGACAGCCAAAATTTAATTATTAGTTTGAATATGATAAATTGTTTCCTAAAAGCTCATACTTCGTCACAAAATCATAGGGCAATGAAAAAGTTAAACGCTTACCATGTATCGCGTGAAATTTGTAGAACAAATTTGAGATGCATGGAAGATGCTCTGCAAAAAATCATAAGCTGGATCTTCCAATGCAATGCTATCGAATAGATTGATTGCATATTCCACCCACCTCGGGGGTTCGGAGGAGTTTCGAATCGTCACATGATAACATTCCTTTTTTATTGTAACTTGTCTCACAGATACTTTAGCTCGAAGGCACAATAAAAATTGCAACAAAGCTTGTTTCTAGGATGAACCTCACAGGCTTCTTTAAATCTTTCCGAAAGATTATCAGGGGCAGAGTACAAGATATCAACGTCTAAACGTATTGTAAACGTCAGTTAAAAAGTCCTAATTTTAGATAGAAACCCACCTGAGCAATAAACCAATTATTTTTTTACTCTGGATCTTTAACCAAAACTATGCAGCATAGACCAAATGTTGTTTGCATAACTTTCCCATGATTTGTTTTACACAGACATACCAACTCTCTTGTCTTTCGAGAATTCTGAATCAGCCGAGTCTAAAACAGGATTGCAGCATTCCACTCTTGCCCACTTGTTAATCTGAGTGGTCAATCGTATAATCAAGATCTAGTCTTGTAAATTGAATAAAAATGAGCGTGTGCCTGGCCCGATTTAGGTTGAGTTTCACCCTAGGCTAAAGCAACACCTGGACAATGTGTTGCGAATACATAACATCGTAATTGTGGGAATTGTAGGTACTTGTATATTCACAGGGAAAAATCATGTATGTATGCACAGTAGGTATATGCATTAATTCCATAATAGTTACTGGTAAACTCCCTTAATAGCGCAAATTCAAGTTAAATTATTGTTGTTTTTGTTTGATGGTATAGCGTAACACTGCAATTTTTTTTTTAGTTGATCTGTTGAAACAAGGTTTGATATAGTTTAAAAACAAAAAACATCTTCAAATGAAAGATGAGAAGTCACGAGGCTTGATCATACCGTCGCGATTTCATGAAATAACTAATATCCATATCTGCTTGCATGCCAAGTTTTGAAACGACAAAAATCTAAACCAGTTTCTGACATGACGGTACTTATTTATTTTTTATAGAATAAAAAAAAAAGTTTTTAGCCATTTCCACTACCGTGTTGCTTTAAACTGTATTACATGGTGCCATGTATGTAGAATCTTTTCAGATACAAAATTGGGGCATTATCTATCAGGCGATCTTTCCATTCTTTCTCAATATTTTTTAAGGAAAAAGTCAACACTTTCTTATTCTTAGTACTTAATGATTAAAAAAACAAGGACATTATTTTACCCAAATGCGGTATGTCAACAATAAAACGTTCAAGTGGTATACTTCGGAGTTCTCTAACCCAGAAAAAGCAATTACAGAATAAATATCGTTTCACTCTAAAGTATACGTACGCACACTCCTTCATTTTACACAATGGAAAAGTACATAAAAATGAGGTATACAGCCAGAACAAGAGATAAGAGGGACAGAGATCAATCCTGTACCTAGATGAGCGTGATAAAAAAAAGTTGATAGGAAGAATGAACCGTAAAAAAGTTGATTTGTTTGGCCTTTCGCACAGCTCTTGTGTAGTATCATGAGCCTCGCTACTCACACCTGTTGCACTTTCCCACGTTCTCTGCTCACTCCGTAATTGTTTGACTCGTATGTCGTATTATACCGTGCCCACTCAACAAAGCAACACAAAAAAAAACACTGTTGCGCACGTTGCCTAGGCATCAAAACAAAGGATATTTTTCCCTAAAGCGTACGGGTTACCACCGGTTTTTTACTTTTTAGCTGAGAAGTGATTTTTTTGTAGATTTTGAAATGCAAATTTCCGTAAATTGAGTTTTATGTAAAAATTCAAATTGCAATTATGAGCTTTGTATAACTGGATGAGTTTTCAGTTAACACTTTTAGTTAGCAAATGCCTAATTTTGGCTAAGCTTTTTATCACATATCGCTACTGTTTGTTATGGCAACCTGCGAGCTGTGCGGGTGGAGTTTCTTTCGATTAGATAGGATTATGCTCCACCTTCTCAGTTTGCTTTTAATATCTCAAAGAATAGTATGTTGCTGTAGTTACTTATTGCCTTGGAATCAACCAAATGGAGTGAGTAGATTTCAATGTACGCCATGGTCATCTAAACTGGATTAAACATTTTTGCAGTTATATTTCACCTGATTGTTTACACAGCGAGCAACGCGGAGATTAATGAATTGGTTTGGTTGCTTAAAACGTTTTAAGTAAGGTGACATGAGTGAAATTCCCATTTCTACCGAATGAAATTGCAAAACCGTTTGACCGTATGTAATGAATCTTTAAAATGTGTATTCGAAAGAATAATTGTAAGGTGTGCGTCCCTCTGGTTGCTAATGCCAGTCAGGTGGCACAACGACGCATTTCATTCATACATTTGAGAAATTTATATTCTTACCTGTTTCAAAGTTTCAGGATTCATGACTCACAATCTGGTCCCAGAATTTATGCTTCTGTTGGCATATTATGAATTTGATTCTTTCCCAATTTGGCACAGCTGCTAAACAGTACAATGCTGATTTCGCTGATTTGTTGTTTCATAATGATACTATTCTCTTCACATGCTCCGCATACCAACTTTCTTTGTTTGAAAAAGTATCTACCTAGTTTTTTAGTTACCAGTTACCGAATTAATTAGCAGAAAGCATTCACCTTACTCATGCGGTGTGTTAGTGAAAAAAATTGTAAAATCTAATGAGCCCATCTCACCCGGCGAAAGTATACGGTTGATTCTTTAATTTGAATGTGATATCTTCAAGACATTCTTTGAAAGCAGCTAGAACTTCCTCATTATATTTTTGTTAGGATTTGGGAATCACCAACCCCCGAAAGCATATATTATTTGATCGGTCGTACGGATTTAAGAGGCGCCGGTATGTTTTGCAGTTTTAAAATCCACACAAGATTGAATCTCACGTTTCTTCAAGTCAATAAACGTATGAAGCATGATCAATTTATCCTTTTTAGCAGTTCCACCGAAAAATATTTACATGAGTTACGAATTCCTGCCAGGAAAGCGCAATCAATAATTTTACAAGATACAATTACAGAATACTTTTAACTTGAGAAGCGCCACTTTGCGAAACCCTTCAAGAGAAACAGGATATTATTTGGTCAACTTTCATCAGAGATTGATAATGTATGCCTTGAGCGTAAAGAACGTTAGAATTTGTGTACCTGATCCCAGTAATCGCACATCATCTCGTCGTACAACTCAGCTCGTTCCCATCACTACGAGAGAGTCATTGTTTTCTTCCCTTGCCAGGTGGCAACCGTCGAATTCCGAACCTGCGAGGATTCATTCTCAATTCCATGGGAAAATCAAACAGATTGCTCATCGTCTTTTTGATCGAGTAGCTTATTCTCTCTCTCTCTCTCTCTCTTCATCTGAGCTCATTAACATTGCCAGCGTGTTTCCTTTTTACGTACGTCGTTTCGTAGAGCGAGTCATTATTATTTTTTGTTGAATTATGTAGGTAAGCTGGATAGGCACTATTTTACGCAGTAAAATGTTACGTGAAAGGTCTCTAACCTATTTGCATTTTATGAATGAACTAGCTCTTAAGCTGTGAAAAAATACATAAATACAACGTGCCCCTTTGTTAAAGAACAGGTTGACCATCTTCTGTTCCTCAGGATCGTAAGCAATCAAGGAATCCACCCGCAATACTTTGCTGTTTGTCAGATCATCTTCAGTAACTCATGCTAAAAGCTTAAGGATGACTGGATAATATATTCCGAGTGGGATTAGAACAGATTAAACCTATTTCATACTTTGCATGTCATGGCCACATTATTAAATGATATACCGAGAACAAGAGCAAACGTTGCTGCTACAATTAATTCCTTGTCAGATTTATGATGATGAGGATGATGATGACACATGAAGATCACGACGAAGCTGAATCCTTTTGCCTGGAGTAAACAAGATCGAGAGGTCACTTCCGTAGAAATCCTGCGTATCATTTCTGTTTTGTTTTCACCATGACAGCCAAGTGCTGACAACCTGTGATGATTCACACGTGGTAAGCAGATTGTGGCCGGGCTTTAGTCTTAATTGTATCGCAAATCGTCATTTATTGAATTCTCCTTGTTTTGTATAATCGCTTTTGTTCAAAAAGTTTTGGGAAAACTCAGTAAGTAACAGGATCTAGATGAAAAAGTTTCAGGGTTTATCAGACCGCACCGACTCACAACGGCTTTTGCCATGTGCCACAGAAGTGTGATTGATTTTAACGATTACGAGAAGCGCAGCGCTTCATTATTTTAACGTACTTGTTTTCCTTTTGAGCGACCTATTATAAAAAATCATTTCATTTTGGCAGTATTTTTTCGCTGCTTGCAACATGACGCTAATTCACAGCGTTTCTGCGCTGCAGGTTCTTATATATCGTTTGAAACTACGGGTCTCCATTCAAATGGCGTTTTGATTAGAACATTAAGCGGATTGCTTTTGTTCTCCTCTAGCATTATTGGAAAATTGTACAGTGAACGTAACGTGACTAACATATCAAGAAGAACAAGCGTGCAGAAACAACAAAATTTTGTTTGCATTGCTTTCTTTGTTTTTCGCAGAGAATCCTGTTCTGTTCGGATCGTGTAAGAAATCGTCAATTACTTGCCTTCGTAGCACCAAGTGGTATTCATCGAAAAAATTTTCTTGACAGTGTCAAAATAACAACCGTCTTTGTTTCGGCAGAATCAAAACAACAAGTTTTTTTTTTTTTTTTGACTTATGGTCTTATGGTTGGCTTATAGTCTACTTAGCACGATAATATCATCAGATTATAATTGCGCGTCCAGGGATCGCATATGACTCAGTTTGAAAGTTACGATTCAGAACAGCTTTTCTTGGCAGTATATTTTATGTCGAGGAAAAAAAGCGCGTATGTAGGTATTGTGAAACGGAACTTCTTGGTACCTACCAAAAGTGCTTTATTCGCGATTTCAGTTTATAATTGAGCCACCTGGAATCCTGAAAAAAGTAGCGCAAACAAGTAGGTACTGTAAACTGAGATGGCCCGATAAGAAAACGCAAGAAATCAATATCCACTTTCGAAATTTAAGAATAATGAGACAGAACTCCAATTGATTATCGACATTAAATCCCTACGTGTTTATGCGGCAAAATTTGAGAAACAATGTTTTCTACAAAGCTCACTTGGACTTGGAAGGTTACAAAGAAACAATAAAATTGAAAACAAAGAGACATTCAAAGTTCTAATTGGTTCGTAATTTACTTGAGTCAGTGTATCATTAGACGTAGCAGTTGTTGCTATCGTTTTTCGAAGATTTCCGTGGCCTGGCCTGGTTAGTTAGTATGCATGTTTGTATCCAGGTGAAGATTGAGGACCTACGTGTTTGTTGAACTGTGACAAAGAATAACCATAGTTCATAGTTAATACGCATGTCCTCAGGCTCATACTTTACTATTCAGACATAATATATATAATATGAGAAACGATGTTCTGGACGTTTTATTGTAAAAATTATCGAAAATTTGGAGAACGTGAACAGATCGTTGATACTTATTATGGTAAGTAAGTCGTCGTGTTGTACCTCTCTATTTCTAACAAACCCGTGGCCATGATCATTAGTAATTTCCGCGGAAAAGACAAAATAAATTGAATTTTAAAATTAGAGTCAAGCGGACAAGAAAGACACATCTGATTGTACGTCTGAGTCCATATTATTTCAATGCCTTCGCAGAAAACCACATAGTTTTGGTAGCTACTTAGTATAGTTTACACGTAATATCGCAAATCAGATATATTTATGAGCAAGTTATAATGAGACGGTTTGTAAGGCTACAAACAAACAGTAGCAAGACAAAACCAAGAGTACACCAACCATACATCATTAGTCAAAATGCAAGCTATTTTTTTCATAACAGAACTTATGTAGCAACACTATCACCTAACTGCGATAGATAAGGTTTCATAGTCTGACAACAACTTTTAGTTCCCGATTCTCTTGAAACCCTCCAGGTTAATTGTCGAGTGTCAAGGTAAAATTCACCGCGAATACCAATTGGAACTTGAGGCGCTGAATATTTGTAGCCTCTTCGTGCATTTTTACACCGACTCTAAAGTACTAATTACACGTTGGTTGCAAAATTTCACAGCATGACTGTAATACAATGTGTGCGATTTCGATAGTGTTAGGAATCAAGGGAAAGAAAGCAGTTTGATAACCAGCCTTTCATTTTCTCGTGTCCGTTTTTGTACGCACCCCACGGAGTGGCTCACACAGACAAGGTCTGAAATGACTACCGCAGAGCTAGCGTTGCTAGGAGTAATTATTGCAAATTGAGATTTTAATGAGGATGTTCTAGTATTATGACCATCAGGCGTCGTAAAAACATTCTCGGAGTATGGAACTCCAAAATCATACAAATGTTGAAATTATGGGAATGAGCACAAAATACATATCCATATAAATAAATAATTAGCATTCCTGTAAAATGAGGAATTTCTGCACAATCTCTCGCGCGTGTGTGTGTGGTCTTAAAGATATCGGGTAGCTTTAAACAATTAAGCTGGCTGGCCCATAATTAGAGCTTTAGGTTACTGCAAAGATGACTGGAAAACTGTGGGATGAACGGCGATTTTCATTCAGGCGAATTATTTATTTGACGTAAAAAAAATACTAATAGCTTGCAAGTCGTCAGCCAAAAAGATAAAAGTTGACAAGACAGCACTCATATCCGAACTAGAAAATCAATCACTATTTTTTATACGAATCAGGGTTTTGATTACCACACGTGGTACGAAGTTATTTCTCGGGTAAAACATAAACTGATTATACATTATACAAGTATTATCTAAAACATTTTAGCATAAAAGCTACCATAAGGACAAAAAGAAAATTCTTCCTCTTATACGAGAAGCTACAAATTAGACAAAGTCCCTTGATCTATAAAAGTTATCAAATCCCTATTATACGTTAGGTTACTACATAATACGTGTATTTTTATATTTATCCAACTTCAGTTTTTTTAAATTCATTGTTGTAGAGATCAGAGACCCTTTCTAGAAAATTGCGATCAAAGAATTTTTTCGAAATCGATAAATTATTTTGATAGTGGTAATGTTGAGATTCCTTTTGTGTACACATTAAAAGTGATCTGTGGTGTTTGTGTGTTTAAATTGAACTACTTTTACTTATGCATAGGTAGACAATCGTGGCTCAATCAGGACCACGAGATAATTACTCAATCTATCTCAGAAATATGCATAAATATTAGCTCGTTTTCTTATTTATCATGTCAGACGCTTGTCATTAGATGAATGCGCTGCCGTTGTTACGCCGGCAACGTGGAGATAAGCTCCGGTAAAGGAATGACGACTTTTTAAGCTGACACACATTCTGTACCTAATGCCCACATCATTATGATCTCTATTATCATTATAATAATCTCGTAGTAAGATTGCCTAGCAAGAAAAGGGCGGTTGAAAAAAGATACCAGCGTGTGCTGGAGATATGTTGGTATCAGTATAAAACGCGTGAGTAAAGTAGACCATGGAAGAAAAGAAGCGGGCTTTTGTTAGTAGACGTTAGGGAAAAAAATGGTCTGTTGATAGTAAAAAGGAGCAGTTAAGGACATGATGCTCGCGTAAGACGTGTGTTGGGCAGGTGGACGCAGTTGCGTGGGAACGAGCTGGAAACGCGTTTTCTACTACGTTCCCACGATCGGGAGCAGAAGAACAAGACGTTGTTAAAGAACAAGATGATGTGTTATTCCAGTACCTTTTCAGCCTTCTGGTCACCCCAGAAGCAAAAAAAGGAGCTGAGGCAATCAATAGGGATGCGAGCAAACAACTATGTACCTTTTTCTACTTCACTTCGTATTATTATTCATCCACCACCTTGGTATAACTATATCCCGAAATCACCCTATATACTATATAACCCGCACTTTGCTTTTCAAGAGATTTTAAGTGCTAACAAAAGCGACATCATCGGCTGTATTATTAGTAATGCTATTACGATTATTACAACAGACTTACGGCTACTACAGCAACTAAGCTATGGATACAACCACACTCCCTGTAAAACAGATTATTCGATTACATGTGGGCCCTCTATCTTCGCAGGAATAAATTCTCACACTGCCCCATAGTGAGTTCTCATTATTTTCATGTTTTAAATTTACTATTGAGCATAAAATTCATTATCTAATCGTAATTAATTTGTACACTTTAGGCTCCTCCATTTCTCAAACTTGTGCGCTCATTATCCAGTGCGATTTTTCTCCTTATTTTTGACTTGTGTCAATTGTAGAAGAAGTAAAAATGCAGTTTTTACTTTTTAGAATACAATTTGCTGTACTAACAATTGTACTAACTTGAAAGTATCAAGAAGAAGGTATTTAGGTTAAAATGCCCGAAAAGAAGTTTTGATAAATCCGAGTCAACAGTTGCGTTTGCAAAATGGTCTTAATAACCCTTTCTTCATTTTTCAGTTGCTTAACATTACTGCTTGATAATGCAGTGGACAATTTTGTCTTGCTATCTTTTCTTCGTAAAGAATGTACATAGGTATATATTATGCATCCTTCTGGACGAACACTGCTTACCGTTGATTGCAAGGCACAATGTTTCGGTATATCATAGCCAGCCGTGAGCGTTTTATACCACACCTACTTATGTTTAGTGTAAACTCAAACACGTGCCTCTGGCCTTAAGGGTTATTATTATAATCAACCAAAAATACTGGAAAGTTTGGTGAATCTAAGGTGTAACTAACCAAAACAAAGAATTTTACGGAAGCAGTCATAGGTTATCTCATTTCTTAAATCTTTACTTGCAATTTCTGAGTATTGCTGGGAGCTTCCAATTGCCTTCAATCGCATGTAATTTATTAGATTTTTCCACAAAATAACTACTTGTTGCAGCCAACAGCACCATTTTCCAGAATAAAATAGAGGATTTACCTAAAGGCAATGAAGTTCCTTTTACTTTTTAAAAGAAAGTTAAGAACAATTTTTTGATGTGGGCCTTCACAGTCTCGGGCGGAACGTCTGGCATATAAACTATATTGAGCAATATATAATCATGGTTTAGTTTAATGATAACATTGTTTCGATCGTCTTTGGATTCAATGTCAGTGCAGCTTCTTTCACGACCACGAAAGTTAACCTTCAAACCTACTTGCTACAGGCTCACTTTCAGGGGCACGGAGAAAATATTTTGACGTACCGTGAGACCTTCGCTTGTGGCCATTCTTTTTTAAAATATGATCTTGAGGAATGTTTAAGAGCCCATCTGTTTCTTTTTTTAGCGTTTAAAAATTAGAATTTCTCAGATGATCCTAGCTATATGTAGCAGGGTTACCAATTAACAAGTAGCAATTTACAGAGAACAAGACCGCCGTGGGTTACAGCCTATGTCTTTTAAACCATTCGATTTCTTGGTAAATTGAGATTCCCTTTTTGGTAAACAGGAAATTCCTCGGTGTTTCGTAAGTGGAGATGGAAAAAGGTCCAATTATCATCGACGAAAAAGAAAAGAATGTGCATAGTTCATCACTGCAACTACACCGCACCGAAATTTTATTATTATTTTTTTACTTAAAAAAAAAGATGTCAATTCGAGAAACACTAATCCTGAAAGAGTGGTTTTGTTCGGAAAAAGGCTAAAGTTGCAACGTCTCATTTCATGATTGAAACATGCTCATTAACAGCTAGCTTCTTCTTGTGTGGATGACGGGTGTAAGGAGCGGTGTACATTTTAACGAAGACGTTTTTTAAACTTGCGGTAGGTACGGGAGGGAAATGTTTAAAAAAAATGCAAGTTGAATTCTGCATTTACTAGTATACAATGCATTCTTTCTGTTTTATTTCATCAAGATGAACTTCTTTAAAGTATCCAAACCTTAAACAAAATTACTGCGCAATGATAAGTCTGCCCTGCCTGCACTGTTGAAAACAGTGTCAAATTACGGGAACGCATTAAGTCAGGAACCGAAACGAAGAGTAAAGTTTATGACTGTGGTAATGGTTCATATTTTGAGAACACATTTATTTCAAAGTGTTAAGTCAAAATGTCTAGACAGCGAAACTGAAGGTATCAATAAGGCATCCATTCATGATTAAGTGAAGCCCAAACAAGTACGTATTATGAGGAAATACGAACGGACCTTAAACTTGCGAGTTTTGCGGTAGCCTTTCTTTTTTCAAACCGATATTATTTTTCATATGAGTCGTTTCTAATACAGTTAGCGAAGTAGTTAGCACTACTGCCTAATTTCGGGAGGTAACAACGTGTAATTTTTGAAACGGAAAGAGAGAAAAACAGTAAACTGATCCTCGATCACTTGACTGTTCAACTGCGTGAAAGTCTCCAGCCCACCAGCTCAATATGAGCTGGTTGCTCGTAACGTGTGACGTTGGAAAAAAAATATCTTATTTGTTATTACCGTATTTCAGGCTATGTGTTAAATTGATGGCACCTCCACACTTCTGCGTTACTAAACATTTATACAGCATTTCCACCAACCAAGCCGTTACTGACTCAAGAAAGAGGGTTATTATTATTTTCCGTGTAATTTTGAAGATCTGACAGTTTTCATTTTCAAACACAGACTTGGATAATTGTGTTATATTGGTGTATGATCTCCTCCTTCCTCGTAGAACTATGTAAGTAAACTATGAGAATGAGAAGAAAATTTATCCTTAAAGTGGATGAATAAACACCAGATGTAGGATAAATGTTTAACTTACCTTCTTTGTGTGTGTTTAAGTCATTATGCTCAGCTTTCAAAATAAGGAGTAAATATTATTTTATATTTTTATGCAAGTTTTCTCTGAAAGTAATGACCTTATAAAAGAAACTGTTTGTTTTCTGAAAAGAGGAGGAAATCTAGATCAAAATGGAATGGGTAGAGGAATGATCATGAATGGAACAGTATTTTGAATAGCATACGGCTAGGCAATGTCTTGTTATTATACTTAATATCAGCAAAGATCAAGAAGTGCTTTCTTAATGAATTCATATTGAGTATGGCTTATTTTTAAGATGAATAACAATACATATAAGCTTCATGCAAATGCACACTATAGCAAACTGAGTTGTGAGTCTTGTGCATTTTACCATTTATAACACAATCAGACAGAGACACTTTCTCCGGCCCCGGTTTGTTTTTGAATAAATTTATTTATGTTTCAAGTAAAGGTGTCCAACTTCATTTGTCTTGCGTACCGATTTGGCCAATTTGTATTTGATTACTGCTATCTGACATGACAGGTATGCTGAAAATTAAACAAAAAAAGTATTGATTTTCATAGCATAAAATGTACATAGACAGGCCACTACTTCAAATTAAAAACAAGTAGACGACTAGCCCATGTTTGTGTATCAGCAATAATCTTCGGTTGCCGCTAAATTATTGTAATATTATTCTGGAGATTACAGATCCAAGGTGCACATTTTTCGGTACCATTATTTTGCAAAGCAACGGAAGTACTTGAAATTAAAGCCTCGCCGAACATCATCAATCTCTTGAAAATCTACTCAAAATAAACAAAAATAGCAAACTTTCCTTGAATTTGATAGTAATCCGCGTAATAATGTTTTCCTACTCTTAATTGTTGTGGAGCTTAGTCATCCATGAATCCTGCGTTTTCTTGTTTGCTCTAACAAAATACTATCTTACATTCTATTGTGCGCTTAAATATGATACATATGTATCCCGAGATCATTATTCAATTTTCAGTCCTTTGTAGTGTAACAATTTTTCAATTGAAAGTGTAGGAAACAAAGTTTCGGAAGTTGGCAAACAAAGATTAAACTGCATTAAGACTCAGATCATCTGGAAATAGGGCTTTGTGGCAGACCAAATCTAACAATGGTACTGCTGGAAGAGTCCTGGAGGAAGGAATACATAAGAAGCTTGTATAATAGTTCTCATAAATACTTCCATGATCTGACTTCCTCTCTTTTATTTGTCCAAGCCCAATGAACACTACTGGTGCCATTTCGTTTCGTATGTAAACTTCTTGAGTTTTCTAGTGTATCGTTTTTTTTTTTTTTTTTTTTTTTTGAATGGATTAGTGGGTTGAATCTTCAGCCCATTTCCAAGATTTAACTTAAAAATCAGGATTGATTTCTTCAATAGGTTTTAAGTTGTTTTTGTCACGTTTTTTTCTTCGTTTAAACTTTCTGTACAATACAATTGGTCATATATCTGAACACAATTGGCTTTTGAGGAAACAATCTGCCTCTGCAGAAGAGAAACTTTTTGTTGGTTGACAGAAAAGATTTCCCATATAGACCACTACTGACGATTTTTATACTAGTGGACGAGCTGCTACAATAAGAAAGCTTCACCACGAATAACTCTCTCGGCTTTTTGATAATCTTTCATTGTTATAAAATTGCTGGATATTCAGCCTCCAGAGTCGAGTCATTACCGTTGTTACCTATATCCATATACTGCAATTTTGTACATAAGCTCAAAGCTGTGAGATATATATATATATATATAACGGGCTTCCTCAACTTTGGGAGGGAAACATACTTTCCAGTGTCATAAACAGCGAGGTATCTTTTATCGTTGACATTTACTGACACTGGATAACAGTTGGGGTAAAAATGAATAGATGGCTAGATCATTTGTATCGTCGACTTGACCTCTTTTTATGTGTAGGTGGTAATGGTAGTGCCCCTCAACCTCCCATCCGGTACCGCCCTAGTCACAAAAGTTGTTCAGGGAGGTTCTTCATAATATGGTTTCCCTCAGACCAAAGTTTTATTCACCAATGCTATAAAAAAATTCAAGATGGGATTTTTAAAATTTCCCCAATGGCAGATGTAGTAGACTAGACACAATGGATTAATATTTTAAGGCTCAAGAAAAAATTTAAGAGATCAGCCAGATTAAGCTTACAAGATAATCCGGAAATGAGATAATCCGACTGTATTGAATCCCTTGTATTTGTCACATAAATTTTACGATGCTTCTTTCTTTTCTCTATTCCAATGGTCAGGTATTAGTGCGATGTGATCAGGAATTGAAGATTAATTATTACCAAAATCTGAGAAATTTCAAATACCAGTATTTTATCCTAATCTGTTTCTATTAAATGTTTAAATCTAAGTGTAATTGTACTAGATTGTACAAACTATGAAACATACCATTTATAATGAGAGCTGTCAATTGCGCTCGCCGGCACATCCCATGCTACTGTAAGCCAAAGCTTTCTTAATTGCAATTTATAATACACCTATCATGCACAATAGACCAAGAGCACAATTGCGCATACGCTCTAAACCCCCTGGCAATCTTTTCTCTTCATTTGCCCAACACAGATAGTACATTACTCACAGCGGTGTTCTTATTGCTTCCGTAGTGAGATCAACAAAAGGACAAAAGAGAAAAGTATGGAAAACTGATACACAAAACACAATGTAATTCTACAATTATTTCCTTGTTTAGGCACATACCATGTTTCACGACAGTGTTGTTATCAGTTTAGAAAATCAGTTTCCAACATCTCTCACAATTGTGATCATTTTTCTGTCGGTCATCGGTGGCAGTTTAAGAGTATACCTGGACCGATCCTGAAACCAATATTAACAATGCGCCAGATGAATAGATACGATGAGAATAAGAAAACTGAGATTTGAGAAGAATGTCTTGTGATACAATACGACAACTTGGAGAAGCATGAGATAACACAGAGCTGTCCTTATTACCTACCTTCTCAATACTAAAATGCATATCTTGTGTCAGCCAAACGATACTACTTCTTTGACACCTTCGTCATTGTGAATAGGTAAATGTTTTATGTTGGCCACTTGTTTACTGTTTGTTGGGAAAATAAGAAACTCGTAAACTCTCATGTTCTCTTAAAATCTTACATGTCCCATCCTAATACTTTAAGCCTCCATAAATAAATTACATTCTATTCTTTCATGCTCGCTCCGTTTCAACAATTTTCTACGTATATTCTGTGGGCAGCAAAAACTATTTTCTTTTTTTGGTCTCTTTTGTGATCACTTGAGGCTTAGAATCAATTGAAATTCAATGCTAAAGGTTAGCACTTAGCAAAAAAATCATTTACCCGAGCAAGGTTTCCTTTTTTATGCGGGTACCAGCTAGTTGAAATAACATGAAATGAGTCTTTTCATTTATTTAGTAACTTCGTTATTGATTTTCCTGTCTATAATAACTGTGAAATGCCTCTTCGCGTCTTTCTTCGAGAAGGGCTCGTGATCCATCAATATCTGTCGAGAAAGGCCAATTATTAACGAGCCTTCTTTACGATTCAAAAAAAAATCTTTAAAGGAGCTCCTTCGGCTGTGAAAAGATTCTTTTCAAATTGAAAATTTATCTATTTAATATGTAGCTCGTGAGTTGCAAACATGTATCACTTTTGTTGCAACAACCGTGACAAAAAACTTGAATGCACTTTCGCGGTAATTTTTTTCTCAAGATCAACTTGAAAATTGTCTTTTTCATTATTGAAGTCAAGGCAGAGTCACCGTCACCAGTCTTGACCAGTGTCTGGGAACGTATAATAAATGACCCTCTCATCTCGAGATCATTAATTCCTAAATCAGTTCTCGTTATCATATCATTTCAGATACATGCATATAGGTCAAATCCAAAACGCGCTGGAAAGTGTTGTTTTCTTATGAATTGGAGTAAACCGAACTATGTTATAGTTTATTAAAAATATGCTTTATGGAAGAAAGCTCTTTTTGTTCTTATTATATCCAGGTATTTTTACGTTTTTGCGTATTTATCACGATCTAATAATAATTAGTTAAGTTTTCGAAAGGGTTTAACGAGTGAAGATATTTATTTCAAATTCCGACATTTCGATTCCTACACATGAATCCTTATCAAGGACGAATATAAGTAACAATATTTTGAATTGAACATAATTTCAAAGGTAAATAAAATAGTACCTAATTTCTACAAAAAATATGATATGATATGATTACATTGATTATATGACAGTGATGATATTTTATGATTATATTTCACCTTCATTCAGTTGTACACCTAGATAGCTATGATAGATCCATAAAAGGGGGAAATTGACATAGGTAATATGTTTTATAGCATATTCTTCTGACTCTGTATAATCTTTCAAAATATCGATCAAGTTCCTTAAAGATAATCTACTGGATCCTATGTAATACTATCATAATCCTACGCAAGTGTGCATGTAAACCCTTTTTTAAAGTTCAGTAATATTCTTTCCTTTGCTTAACCACACGTGCAATAAGTAGGGATGCAATTGCAAAGGAATTCCGAGGGCCTAAAAAACTTTTAACAGCCCCACTCGATCCTTCATTTCATGAGCCTCGCACAATGAATCGAGATCAAATAATTCGTTCAGGAGAATGATACGAGTTAGGTTAATAAAGCAATTTGACTCAGTTACCTGGAAAGAAATGATAAGGACCAGAAAGATCTCGTTTTAGCCTTTTAAAAAACAGCAATTTATCCTTATTATTATAGCTGCTATTATGATACGGTTACTAAAATGAGACTCATAATCTTTTTAGTAAACGCTTCGAATGGCCATAAAATGTAGTGCAACAGTCGTAGTCTCGTCTAATCTCTAATTGTTAGCATTGATATCGGAATCTGGTCTGTGCTGTTGTCAGTGTCTGTATTATCTAATGCATTTGTCCCAGATATCCGTCTTTATCTTTCTAGGGAAGACTACGTTTTAAGGATTTAATGCGGTTGGAGCCGAAGCAAACAACTATCTCGAGTTCGGTATTCATTGTGCATCNGGGAAGACTACGTTTTAAGGATTTAATGCGGTTGGAGCCGAAGCAAACAACTATCTCGAGTTCGGTATTCATTGTGCATCAAATACAGAGCTGATTATCCGGTAGTCTTTTTAAATGCTTACCTTCCGTCAAAATGTTTTTAATAACAACATTATCACATCAATGAGTAGAACGCGAGGAAATAATATTTCTTCGAAAGATGATAAGGATGTACGTACGAACGTGTGAAGTTGTATTGATTCCTTCTCGGTAATTGTTGCTTTGAATTCATTTCGTTTCAAAATGAAGAAAGAAAAGGTAGCAATCAAAGTCGGTGAGCCTAATCACCCTCAAAAAAAAAATAGATGGCCAGGTAGAGTAGCTCAGTATCCGTTGAATACAACTGATATAGAACCCTTCGTTTTATGGATACCCCCGAACAAAAAAACACAGCTTTGTGTCTTATTATTATTGCCTTTCGCTCACAGATCTGGACAGGTATTTACGAAAAAATACCACCATCATCAGTTTCTTTTCCATTTCATCTCTGGAGGTTGCCCTGCATGCGTGCTCGCAAAGAATTCGTTGCCTACTTAACCTTTCCGTTCTTTTTCAATACCGAGCTGGTAGGTCATTTTCAAGATAAAGATTTCATTCCCAACTACCTTGGAGTTCCAGGCCACCTCACCCTCGACGATGTGGCCAAACTACCACCCGGAAAAGTAAAACATGTTGGTGGATTTCCGCAACATCTTTCAAGCAACATTGGTTCACCGCTCAATGACGCCTGAACTTTTCCAATGATCCTATTTTTTGTGGCCATGCAATGGAAAACGCGGTAACTACTGGGGCAATAGTTCGTAATTACATTTTTGCTTAGAAGCTCTGCTTCCTATGATGTATTCCAGCAAAATGGGAAACAAAAATTAAGCATACAAATCAAGACTAAATCATTTCCGGCAAGACTATTTACCACAAAAACCAAAATCACGAATTCAGCAGTACGAATCGAAGCCATTGCCACTTATTTAATTCGCATAAATGATATCTCGATCTTATGCAAATTTTATGTTACATTTGACAGTAATAACAATTTGTATTCAGCAATGTCACTAATGTCAACTTTAATCTTGGACTTGATTAATTTTGTCATTCGTCAGATTTTCACAACTGCATTCAATACAAATAATATTTAACGCAAAAAACTAAAAAATAAAAAGATCTGAAAGCATT
>VICI01001677.1:0-20656 GCA_019593645.1 Akabosia matsudoensis
AGCACGTAGTAAGAGTCGTGGACATTGTTTGAAAAGGAAAAAGTCCTTACTGCAGAGTGCAGGTTCGTGTGCATAGTGCACCACCAAAATTTACACGACATCGTTGTATCAGGCTTGCTTTCGTGGAAGTACACGTATTAGATAAGTTTGAGGTTTTGTACATACATGCATGGGATTGTGATCATTAGAATCGATCTCTTTGCAAGACACTTAATGTATTGAGTAGATGTTCTAAAAAGGAGTATAGGTTTACTTGATTCAACCTTTCTAATTATATCGATTTAATTCAGATATTTTACTCAACCCAAACCACGTTGTCGGTGCTATCGCTTGTACCGATCCCGTCTTAAAGCATGGTGATTATTAAAACAAACATTAATTAGAAGAAACACAGTCAAAGAGAAATTTCAATTCTCTTAGAGGATCGAAAAGACACACTTCTAGTAACGCGTCCAATTAAATTGTGGTCATAAGACATTGCTGTCTGAAATTTCTTACAACCGACTAACTAGATTAGATTTCCTTCTAGTTGGTATGCACATGCAAGGAATTTGCGAAATGAGGGAACACTTTTGAGAATTTCTATATTACCCCACTATCGAAGAGAGCTAAGAGAAGAAACGTGTTTTCCCTGAAAAAAAACGCAAATCAAATAAATCTGTGTTAAGGCCGTGCCCTATCAAACCTACGTGGCTACGTATGTGACCTAAACTACGTATTACAAAATCGGCCGGGTCTAACTACCAACAATCGAAACTTCTTTCGGGCTGACACTCTATACGAATAGGCGTCTTCTTATGGTGGTGCATGACAACCTCCAAGTTAGGGTCTCGTTCTCAAGTAGGTAAGTTCTCACACCGTCATCTTCTCATACCGTGACTTGTTATGAAAGAAGGTCCAATTACTCTTCTTCGCAGCTAGGAGAGTTCGAAAATTCTCCTAATCGAGAATTTATATCAATTCTTCTCGATTTATGAAAGTGAGAGCCTTATTCATTTAATTGCTTATACACAAATAGTCGATCGGTGGCTTATGGATGAAGAAGCTATGAGAGATCGTCTACGTGAGAAATCGAGCATATGTGAGAGCTCGTCGCCATGAGAAGACGCCGGTACCTACTCACTATTCTGTACCGAAGGTTAAAATTTCATTAAGAAGCCGTAATTAAGTTTCGGTGGCTAGAGATTTTACATTATTTGTAGGGACAAAAAACCACAGTCTGAAAGCTCCAAGAGTTCAAATTCATTCTAGAGGTAGAAAAATTCATTTAGATTCGAACACGCTGCGATGCAGCAGCGGCATGCTTTCTCTTTAAGAGGGTGGATCTAATTCTTTTGTTTTTGAGTGTGGTTTCTTGGTTTTGAAAAGAATTTTAATTTTAGTAAACCGCTGCGCATGGAGTGGAGAAATGTGTTGAATTAGAAGTTGCTGCTTCTTAAAAATACAGCGATCCATTCTTTGATATTCACGAGTTAAACTACTAACCTTTTTAATTGCGTTTGAAGAATAGATATAGGTAGCTAGTCGAATTCATCATTCTTAAGCTAGATTTGTTAAGCGCATGATGTTTAGCTGTTCAGTACAAAATGTCTAATGCTTAGTTGGCGACCCTCACGCCAGTCTTCATCTGTTTTCGTCAAACTTTCACTCTTAAAGTTTGTGAGCAAAAGTTACGTATTTTACACCCACTCGAATCTGCCCGAGATGGACTAACACATGTATTTCCAAACTACGTAGGAAATAGTAGTTTTGTTTTGCAAGTGGATCGAATTTATCTTTCTTCTTTAAAGTTTCGTACAAAGTTGTAACTCTTTTAATGATGTTTGTACATCTCACTCCTCTTAACATTAACAATGATGCTGAATTTTTTACTGTTTGTCTTGACTCCCCAAGCGTGCGCATCAATTTTTTACTTCGTTGAAATGAAATTTAACTGCAAAAGATTAGCTTTTGCTGGGAATACTTTTGCGAAATCCGTTGATATATTAAGACCGTAAGTTTTGTGAAATCCATGAAAGTTGTTTCGAGAGTTTGGAATTTCGGTCTGAAACAATTTTTTATGTTCAGGGCTGTCGCACTTACGAAATGATTGTTTGGTGAAGGGAACAGTGCAAAAGCTTTCTGCCGAGTTTCTCATCCTCCCCATAACATATCTTTTCTCATTTTGATTAAGTTTGAGATGTTTATCCTATAAAATGGTTAACAGCTAATCATACTAGAGCTCAAGTTTGTACACAGTTTTATTGGAAAAGTTGTTTATATGTGTAGTGAACCTAAATTCTTATTCCAAACAAGATGATGAACTGTAAAGCGACAGAAGAAAGTTACCCACACAGAGTATTTCGGAGGAACAAAACATTTAGATTATCAAGAAATGAGAAAGGTAGTAGATAGTGGTAGATAAAATCAACGCATCAGTAATGGAATATTTTAATAGACAAGCATACAACTTTCGTTAAGCTATGAAACTAAAACAAAATTTGACGAATTTTCGCCATTAGGAATAAGGAAGTACCTTAAAGTAGGGTGTCTGTAGAAAACAAACATTTTTGTCGTGTTTAGGTGCTAATGTAATTCAATTAAGAATTAATTAACTTTCTTTCAAGCCCTGCTTATTCTATAAGCCTGTCATAAAGCTATACGTCTGTTTACAATGTTGTTTTTTTTTTGTAGAAACAACAATCAACTATTTGTTCAAGCAATCCTTGAGCACAGTGTCTTCCCTTCCATTCCACTATCTGAACGACTTGTGGAGATGGAAAGCCTTTCGGGGTGACTTTACCCCAGCAATCCAGATGGAACGACGAGTTCTGGAAACTATCCGAGGAAATCGTGGGTGTCCATGCTCCAGTTGCGAGATCTGCAGAGGATCTCGACTGCCCTGCAATCTTTCACGTTGCCCAAGACTACGACATGATTCGTTACTTTACAAGAACCATTCTCCAGTTCCAGTTTGCTGAGTCCCTCTGTAAAACTGCAGGACACGACGGGCCTTTAAATGAGTGTGACGTAAGACCACTACGTGCTTACAGCTCGTTCCATAAATAAATGAAAAAACCACGACGAAGTAAAGTAAATCTGACGAAACTAAATAAAAAAATGTTTGTTCATTTCTTTATTTACTCACAGTTTTATGGATCAGCCCAGGCCGGAGAAAAACTAGCGTGAGTGGTGACAATGTATTTTTCTTTTTCTCTTGTTTATTTATTTTTTTAGATTTTTTTTTCGTGCTTTCCTGGAAGTGAGAATGTGGTCCCTTTTTTTGATAGCCACAAAAGACAGTGACAAACGGGATACAAGAGTTTGTCCCACAAGTTTACATTTATTTTATGCCCGCTCTTTTGCACAACACTTTGTGCCTATGTGAAATATGTACGATTATTATTGTAGTTCAAACTACACACAGAAACTCCCTTTTTTCTCTTTGAGACACAAACACATCAAGAAAAAAACAAAAACCCGTATATGAACGACTTGGAGCTGTGGACTGTTTATCCCATGCTCTTGTAATTGTTAACTTTAACAAGACAAAAAGCCAGCAGGATTTTTAAGCAAATCCAGCTTCTTCAAAGATCATAAAAGTATATATTTTGTAGGCTTTTGATGAATATATAGGTTTTCCAGAGAAGATGTATGGAAGAGAAGAGCAAGGACAATGTAGGATTTTTGGGTTCCTGTGTATGACAGAGTTATGCAAGATTATTTACGTTTCCTCGTTTTTATTTCTAAAATATTGTTAGTCTAGTATTCATAAAGCACTCAAAAAGGGCTATCCAACTAAGTATGTTTTTTTGCGGAAAAATGGAGCAAGATTATTTACGTTTCCTCGTTTTTATTTCTAAAATATTGTTAGTCTAGTATTCATAAAGCACTCAAAAAGGGCTATCCAACTAAGTATGTTTTTTTTTGCGGAAAAATGGCGTGATATGCCAGATTCGATGAATATTATGAAATGCTGGCGATATAAAAGTGTATTGTTGATGATGTTGGGTGGACCATCAAATAACTATACATAATGCGCTTCATAGTACCGTTCAAAATATCAATTATACTTTTGTGAAGATTGCATTGTCCTTTTTTATTTTGTTAACGAGAAATTGCAGTTGGACTGGAATGACTTGAAACAAAACAAACCATTACCTAAAATACATTATGCATATTAACTATCCAAAGCGCATGCATATGTTTTGGCAGTTGGTCAAAAGAATCCCTTTTCTTTCTCTTTCGTAAAATCTGAAATGGATTTGATCCAAAAAATATCTATGCACTAAGCACCCTTCATGCCAAAATTTGGGAGGAAATATTTGTTTTTGAAAAATTGAATATCCTTCGTACTCTGATCTACAGGAGTGCAAACTTTGAAAAAGGCATACATTGGCCCGTTTGAAGCGGAGATGTAGGTAGTCCGTCCGGTCTTCATGAAATAAACTCTGGAAAAATGATCCGGCGAGATTCCCAAAGCGAAGGTTTAAATGAAAACAAAAATAGGAGCGACATTTTATTACATACTTATGCATGGCTAAGAGCTTATGATGTTTTAATGGGCTCTCTACATCGCCGAATATTTGGACCATAACGCTAGTTACTACAAGGCCTAGTGTTTGCATTTCACAAGTACGCTCTGATGGCACGGTCAGCCAAAAGAAACTGACAATCAACGTTTGCTGGAGTTATTGGATGTCCGTTACAGAGCGAGGAGCGGACGGGTAAAGCGTGCATGACAGATATTAAAAAGTTCTCATTCTGGTCAGTTACAAAACAAATATAATATGCACTGCCAGTGAGAATATTTTTTTGATATTGTACATAGTACGAAAATTTAAAAATATTATTGGGTTTCATTCAAGTGTATGTAATAGGAGCGCGAACGTATATATATTGAAAGATTTCGTAAACTCGCTTGTGTGACAGTTGGGAAAAGTACTCAATACAGTACGAGAGAATTCATCGGGTTCGGATGGCATGATTGTTTTATGAAGCAAATGTTTGTTGATATTTTGTAGATTTTGTTTATTTGTAAACAAAAAAAGAATAGCGGAATCTGTTTACCCGTGAGCTTATTTTTGTCACAGCTTCTACTTGGGCTTACTTCTATTGTTACATAGCTAATAGTAAGTTGTATGTACTTATATGAGTGTACATCAACATCATGATGTTTGTGTTCAGTGCGGAAAAACCTGGATTTGTCTTGTTTTTTACATGCACACTGTAATCCATCTTAAATCAAGTAACTCACGTACGTAGTTTATGTCTTTGAATATTTCCAGTTCAATTTAGATTTAAAAATAAATATTTATTTAGTAGAACATATCTTAGGGTTTGATAGAAATCATCAAAGCAAAAATATTGTGCTTTCAGACGAAAGAGAATTTGGCTATGAAACAGGAAAAAATTACAAAGTCAGTCAAATTTAGTGTTCCGGTTGAGAGGACAGGTAACGGGGCAAATAACTATAATTCATAACAACCGGAAAGTATCAACCAAGTTCCGAAAATGTTTGGGTAGATTGTCAGACTAGCGCATCACACAAACGCCATCCTTAGTGGCTCACTGCAGTTCAAGATGCCTTAATCAAAGAGATTAGATAGTTGTGCGTCTTTTTTAACTGATGATGACGTTATTCAGTTACGGCCTTTCTCATCCAAAATTGAAGCATTTTTTTTTTGTTATGAGCGGGAGAAAATGGTTATTTTCTAAACTGGAAATGAAGCCAAAAGAAAGTTATTACAAATGGGATAGTGTAACGATGAGTCTGTCTTCACAGCCTTTGCCTTGAGGACTTTCTCAGTTTTAGCCATTTATCTCGAACGTTAAGACAATTACAGACAATAACCGTTCTGGAAAATACAAAATGCAAATTATTTTTTATTTGAAAGCAATTTCCAGCGTCATTTTGTTTGTGTTACAAAACCATTTCCAAGTTTTCTCCCGAATTGACAGTGTACTCTTTTTTATTTCACCTGTTTTATTTGCTCTTCCTCCGTTTCTCTTGTGTCTAAGAAAAATTGGCAAGCTGTTAGCTATTATATACATTCTTACTCTGCCAAAAGACACTTGGGTTATTCCTTCTGGCACAAGAAACTTTTCTTCTTCCCGCAGCTCAGATGACGATCCTCAATGAAAACGAAAATTGCAAGCTATTCCAGTAATTGAAAACTTTTTTTTTTCGTAAACAAGGATCACAATACAAACTTAATAGCGAGCAGAATTGGGAAAAGACAATAGACTTGAGAAAGTCTTTCTCTTAACGTTCTCCTCCGATTGCTATCCTCTCGTTCCTTTTTGCAAACAACAAATTTAAAAATGTTTAGAATGTTACTTTTCTCTTCTCTTATTTGCAATTGTTCTCGCTGATGATGCATAACTGCAGCTGATGTTTTCCTTACATCCATCGACGAAAATTGCGTAATTGCTTTTTATTGTTTCTTGTTATTATTATGTCGAAAATAAACTTCTCCAAAAACCTTTTGTTGTATGTCGGAAAATAAGAAACAGAAATACTATAATTTTTAAAACTTTTAGAGCCAAGTTTTATTTTTAGTAGAAACCCAAAGCGGTTTCTTTTGAAAAAGCAGTTGCGTGAAGCGAGAATCGCTACTTTTTGTTCCAATTCATTTTCACATCTCGATTTCCCTGCTTCAACTGATCAAGGAGGAGGAGGAGGCGCGTGTGACTAGTCAATAGACAAAAAGTGGATTGTGCCATGCTAGCAGTTTTTATTTTTTTATTTTTCCTTATTGCCAACAATTTTATTTAGTCCGCTCACGTTCGGAAAATCACAATTGCATGATCTATACACAGTGTATTATTTCCAGGTTTTCCCGTATAATAGGCTAGCCTCGAAGCTAAAAGTACCTACGACATGTGTAATAACACGATGCACACAAGTCGTGCTTATATTGGAATTGGAAGCTTTTTCATAGCTCATACTTGGTTTTTATTTTCATCTCATTGAAAATGAACCGAAAACTGTTTTTTGGGGATTCTGTGCACGACAAAAATTGTATTGAGACAAGAACATGATCGTTCCTGGAAAGGTCATGACAGCAATGTAAAATGAGGGAGGAGAGAGAACAGAGAAAGCGGTGAAAGTCAACACAAAAAAAAAAAGAAAAGAAAATTAAGTTAAACCTTGGAATAAAATATGGATCCATTTCGATGATATTGTATTATACTTTAGTGTGATATTATGTATGGAATAGGGATGACAAGGAAGATGGTTCTTGGATGTAAATTTAATTTAATATTTTCAAATATTTACTTTTTTGGCAGAGCAATGTTGCAATTGGGGGCTTCCAAACCATGGCCTGATGCATTGGAAGCACTTACTGGAGTTCGCAACATGAATGCTACAGCGATTCGAGAGTACTTTGCCCCGCTGGAGAAATGGCTGAAGGAAACTAACCGTGCCAACGGGGATGTTCCCGGATGGTCCTTGAAACGAGTTCAGTCGCAAGCTGCGAAGAGCATATGAAACGAGGTTTACCTGGTGGGGATGGTCGTCTTTCCACTATTGAATTTGATTGCATAGTAGCAGTTCCATTTACAATTCAAAGACAATGTTTAAACTGAACTGGACAATGTATTAAATATATTTATTTCATGGCCTGATATATAGAATTGGAAGATTTTATTTTGCAGTAGATCAAAACTTTTACTATTTATTTTACCAATCACAAAGATTTTATTGTTATCTGCGCACATTTCAAACAGGATTTTCTGAAATACAGAATCGAGTTAAATAATTATATCTTTGTTTGCCAAGCCTTTTACAAACAATGAACAATAATTACCAAAAGTGTGAAAACATGTTTATTTATATTGTAAAAAATATACAATTGAAATAAAATAATTAACTTATACAGTTTCGACAAAAATTTATTTTGATTTGCCAACAATCCCTTGAGACTCCAGAAACTTGAGTGTATCATCAATAGTTTTCATTTTAAGGGCCTCTCGTGGTCCATACAAACCCTGCGAGAGCCCGGTCTGTGGCCTAGAGGAAATTCCTCGACTTTCCCATGAGTCACGGTAACGCCTTTGAATCTGCCTGTCGTCCGTCCGAGGTCGTGTGCTGAAGTCAGTTCTCAGTTTATTAAATGCGCTGGACATTCCCGACTGTGGCCGGAACGGCATTTGGAGAGGTGTCTCTTCAATGAGCTGATCAGTTACTGACCACGGAGTGATATTAACTTTGTCTGTAAATATACATATGAAAGGGTTGTACCAAATTAGATTGCTAATTTAACTTCCTTCAAAGCGTACCAAAATATCCAGCAGTTTTCCCATATACTGCACGATGCCCTTTGCGTTCATTCCTATTGGTGGAATCAAGGGATGAGGGAGCGTCACTCGCACTACCTGGCAAACTCGGAGCTTTCTCCCACATTGACTTCATTTTAGTCGTGTTCCCTTTGAATTTACTATTAATCACCCCCTCCAGGTTACTCAGCTGCACCATTCGTGCAGCTTTCCTTCCAGTTGGATCAACTATTGGCGTTCTTTTTCCCAATACTTTCTCCGCTGAGCCACTTTTTCCAGTTGGCTCCCGCTCTTCTGGCTTTGGACTTCCCGATACTGCTTTCGTCGATAAGTTATCCAACCTGTCCTGATTATCCAGCCTAAACTTGGTCCTATTCAATTTCGTCGTGTCTGGGTCTCCCTTCCGCGACAAGTTGAACTGAGGCCCAACTATTTTCGTTTCAGCCTGGTTCCCTACTCCAGTACCATTCGCTGAAGCTGTCTTGTTGTTAGAATCCCCTACTGAAACTGGTTTTTCTTTAGTTTGCTCCATTGCCTCTGAAAGATTTTCAACTGGAGTAACAAGTGGAGCGTCTCCTCTAGGAATCACTTCACCATCTTCGTTCATCACTTTCCCTTCCAGTCTGTTTGACTCCTCGATGTATGCTTTCAAAAATGCTGCATTTCTTGCTGGATGGTCCCTATCTGGACTGGACGCTGAGGATGCTTGGCTGCCAGCAAGCTTTCTAGTATTCTCCTTCACGCTCTCAAACTTTTTCCTCGACCTGCTGTTTCTCAAAAAGTCTTTGCTCTTGGAAACAACTTTGGTCCCAGTCTTGGCTTTATCCTTGTCCACTTCTTCACTCGTCGTTGTTTTCGACGGGGACTTGGGCTTTTTCCGAATTCCTTCTTTTTATCTTTGAGCCTGAATAACTGGAATAGCATACATCAGTGACCAACGATATTAGGTTCTTTTATACATTTTCTCTAATGAGCCATAAAAAGACTGTTACCTCGAGCCCTTTCCTGCCGCATCCTGTTGGGTAGAACTACTCCCAGCCTGTCCATCAACTGGCAATTGATGTAATGAAACTACTCAGTGTAATACTCGTTAAAATTTGCTTAAGCTCTCCCGTGGACAGAGGACGTTTAACACTAGTTTCACTCAGCCCATCGTATCCTTCTGCCGTGTGGTTGTACACCCCGACTCTTGTCGAACTACCCCCGCCCCCTTCGACGCCACCACCTTGAGTAGAAGTCGTTGCGTCAAAGGCAGATACCTCTCTGAGAATTTTCGTTATTTTCGTCAGCTCGGAGACATACTCAGTATCTACTTTAATTTTGGACAGGTTCTTTTCGATAGGATCCTCCCCAGGCTTTTTCAACTGCTTGGATAGCTTGCTCTTAACTTTTTTAACTGTGTTGGACACTTTTACAAGGCTCTTGGGTTTTGAGGCACGGTAGAGCTTTTTTGATTTGGTCTTTATTACTTTTTCTGGGGGCGACTTGAGAAAACAGAGGAAAAGTAAGCTTGACGTTATTTTAGGGCTGAAATGTGGCAAAAACATAGACGAAAAATTTGTTGGCATACTTCCTGGATAGTTTCCATTTCCGCAGTGCTCACAACTGTAGAAAAGTAAGCTTGACGTTATTTTAGGGCTGAAATGTGGCAAAAACATAGACGAAAAATTTGTTGGCATACTTCCTGGATAGTTTCCATTTCCGCAGTGCTCACAAGTGTCTCAACAGACTTTTTATCCTGCAAGTGAGCCCCACGGTCAACGGGAGTAACCAGAGCAGTTCTGTTCTTAACGTACTTTCCCTTCGCATTTGGGGTTCTGGATGAGCCTTTACTTGGACCGTGACTGGTCGGCTTTGTCATGGTTTTCGCTGGACGTGGCGGAGCAACACTATTTGATTTTAGCCTTTTTGCTTGACTCGCCACTACTATTTGCTGTATTTGTTTTGCCGCCGGCGGTACCATGGCCTTTGACACCAGGAGGGTCCTTGGAAGGCCCTTGGTGGGCTTCACCTTTCTTTGCTTTCAGGGTAGGTACCACGCTTGCCATCGAGCTTTCAACACTTTTCGCCCCCATTTTAGCAAACTTGACATGTATACTACGCTCCTGCGGAGGATTCTCGTGGCCAAGCTTTTTCGTCCGGTCCACAAGTGCTGATTTTGGGTGATCCATTGTTCACTCAAAAACAATGGGTTACTCAATAACTCTAGGAAAAAACTTCAAATTTTGTTCGGTGAAAACACGCATTATACAGCTATCTCTAGATCCTATCAGTTATCTGTTAGCACGAGGCGAGTTCATCAAATCCGTGTAACTTTCTAGCTTCTAAAGTATTTTTTTTTACAATTTAGCCAAAGATTAATTCGCAGCAGAAATCCTTGTTTGAATTTTTAACCATAGCAACTTTTTTCCAATTATTCGTAAAGCGCACACGCATCCCATTAATATAGCTGCCCGTCCTCGTAGTATAAGCTTTATTTTTCACACCAAATCAAACTTGTCAAAACACTAGATTAGCTCGTATGATTAATTATTATCGTCATGTTCTAAAATTTCCAGAATATATATAAGTTCTGCTTGAGCTCATTCATGTATTCAATTGGACTAAAGTTATCGGAAATAGACTATTAGTATAGACTATTAGACTATATAGTATTTAAGAATATTGCCATAATTGATGGGTTCAAAGAACATTTTAAAGTGACATATTTCATTCTTTAGGTTTTAAAATGTACAGCAATTCCAAGCATGCACAAACCCACTTTATCTCGATAAGACTTTCATTAGGTACACAGTTGTACAAGATTAAAATGTAAGATGCAGACATAGCTACACACTTGAGAGGCAAATAGATTGTGCATGTAGACATATGACTATGACGGCATTAGTTAAACTGATAATCAAGTCAACTTGGTTTAATTCATGAAAAATCATCTTCAGGTTCTTATCTATATCAAATATGTTCTTATCAGTTTTCTTAACAAATGTGTTAGATGAGAAAATATGGTAATATCTCGTCATCCTTGGACATGAACTTTGGTCTGTCTTTCCAGTCACGATGTTTTCTGAGCGCATACGTACGACAGGGGATCGAAATTAATGCGACGACATGGATTAATGAGCACCCAGTCAGCAATCATCTACACAAGGTGTTATGTAAAAGCTCAAGTGATTTCAAGTTTCCAGCTTTTACCCAAAATTACATCTTAGTAGAAATAAATTTTGAATTCTTAAAATGCTGACGCAAATAACAAGCTGTCTCTTGCTTTTTGCCGGATTGGCTCTGTGAGTTACGAACGTTCCTAATTGTGCAGTTATCTTGGCTAGTTTTCATGGTTCTTCAGTGAGCTTCATTTTTATTTGGTCTTTCAGAGCTTCCAAAGATGTTGGACAAGTAATTGACAGTTTATTGTCCAACTACGACAAAAGAATTCGGCCATTTGCTGGAGGTACTTTTCTAAATAACGAAATTCTAAATAATTTGACGTGCAATTCTTTAAAAACATTAGCTTGATCGTGGTGTGTGACATTGGTAAATTGCCGCATGACAGGAGCTCGTATCTGGAAGTAGAAAAGTTCGATGAATCAATAGCTGGGAAAATGTTTACCAAGTTACATGTAGAATTTTTTATTCCGTGGAAAAAATATTAGCCTGGCAAAAGAATGTCAAAGGGTCATGCAAAGGCTGAACTGATAAATGAACCACATTTCTATATGCTACCACCACCATAGCACAACGAATAGAAAAGTTTCCAAAGAGCTTTTTTAGGGTGGCATTGACTGTAAAATGTTTATGCATGGCCACAACCGCAACATAGTTTTTTGTACTATGCACAATCCAATGCACTTTTGCCAGTAGTACATGAAAAAAAGCATGTCGAACTTTATAACAAAAGTTTATGAATATGTAACGATGTGGTCATCTGGAATGATAGCGTTTTTGTCTGGATTGATCAATCAATTCACGTAACTTTTGTCTATCACGCAGAGTTGAGTAAATGGTAAAGTTTAATTAATGACAGGACTGGCATTTCAAAAATGTTTTTACAGAGAAAGCTGTTGATGTTAATGTTGAGGTGGCTGTGTTGGACGTTTACAATTTCGATGAACTGAAACATGTAAAACCCCATTAAAATATACGAGATTTGCCGAAAACTATATATCTGGCTATGCAACATCCAATAAACGTAATTTGTGTGGCTATCCTATTTGCAGCAAGTAACTCTGGCGCTATACTTCCGGCAGAAATGGACAGACAATCGGTTGGTCTTCAATGTGGACGAAGTAAAAGACACAAAAAGTTTCTCGGTAAGAGAAAGTTTTACATTATGTATTTTCCGTCCACACAAAACATTAGCGTGTTTTTCTCAGTTGGATTGATAAAAATTTGTTAGCTGAACCCAGAGCAAGCTAAAAAGATCTGGATCCCGGATACATTCATTGGCAACGAAAGATCCTCAGTGCAGCACAGTCTTTCTACGCCCAATGAGTTCACTAAAGTGTGGCACAACGGGAACATTACACGCTCAATCAAGTACACAACTCTCCAATTTTACCAGCCTAAATTTTATAATTTCTCTCTTCCTCTGACCTGCTTTCACTGCCATTCTAATACTGGATTTTCCCCTCTATCAGGCTTACGGTGACGGTTGGCTGCAGCTTGAAACTGAGATGGTTCCCATTTGATCAAAACATATGCTCGCTGGATTTTGAAAGCTGTACGTGAGTTTAATTTAATAATTTTAACCTGTCCATTTGTAAAATTAGTCGGAAAACGTATAGATATTTAACGTTGCATAAGTATATATCTGTGCAAATAAAAATGATACAGTCTCTTGAAGATGAATTATGGATAAAGTTTAAATGTGAAGGAAAAGGGCAAATTCGTTAGGAGCTTCTAGATGTATAAATAAAATATTACTACTTTGGATCACAATCAATTTCAATTTTCCATTCAGACGGATATACAATGAATGACATAAGATACTTCTGGGCAAAGGATTCCCAGACTGGCAAACCCGTAATTTGGATTTCAAAGGAAACTGCTCAAAGTGTTCGCCATGAGATAACGGCTTTTCGCGGGAGAGACCATGAAATCGCATTAGGTTCTGGTGAGCTACTTTCTCTCTCTCTCTCTCACTCAAACTTTCACTCAAAACCACGAAAATATGTATTTTATTGAAACCTGATGGACTCCATAATAAAAAAAGTTAGCTTTGACTGCACTCTCTCTATTCTCCAGAGCGAGTTTTAAAAGATAAAAATAAAATCTGTGCATGGCACAATCCCATACCTGTCAATACGTATATAAAATAGCCATCTATTTTTGTGTCCGTACAGGTAACTATTCGCGAGTTATCCTGGAGCTGTTTTTCAAACGACTCTCGTTCCGTTACCTTCTGGACGTGTACTTTCCAGCAACGGCAATCCCTATTGTGTCATTTATCACTTTGTGTGTCGGACCACTCCATTTTCGGGTCCTCCTCAGTACAATCTGCGTACGTGGCAAAAAACCTATAAATCTTTTTGATTCCCAATTTTGTTTTTTCGTGAGCTTTGAGGAGTGCAATCCATTTTGGACTTTTGACTTGCAGATGGCCATGATGGTAGTTTACGCAGCTATTTTGATGATGTTGACCCCCAAGGTAGACTACAAGACTGCTCTAGACTTTTACGTTTTCAACAGCTCTGTTACAGTTTTTAACGTAGTTTTAGGTAAGGATTTTTAGGAGAGATTTTTTCCACTCTTTTTTGTTAAAGCATGTAAAATCTCCAGCCGTGTTTGTATTTTATTTTCACAGTGAACTTTCTCATTTACTTTTTACTGAAACCGAAGGCAAGCCAGGTATAAAATCCTTCCAAAATACCTTTTAAACATGAAAGAAAATGTTTCATCAAAGCTTCATTGTTTTTTATTTTTTGGACTAGACCCAAATTAGAATGCGACAGCTTAACGGTTCCAATGAAGAAGGTAAAGGAATACTGGCAGATGAAGACAGTGCTGAAGATCAAACGACTACGGGAGATGCGCAACAAAGATTTCCAAACAAGACGCAAGAGCTTCTTTTCAAGTAACTAATTTCGTTCAAAAAAGTACCCTTAAAAATGTTTTATAGATAACTAACCTGTACGTGTTTGGACTACATAAGGTTGATCGAGAAGTCGTATCTCACGATGCCCATATTCTTCGCCGTCTTCAATCTAATCTACTGGCCTGTTGTGCTAATTGCTTCCAGTGGGATGCCAGAGGATTTCTTGCTTGTAGAGAATATAACGACATAAAAAAAATAACAAAAAAAAATCTTTCAATATCGATCTGAAGCAGTAACGTGTTAAAATTAAAAACTCGAAATGAAATTTAACTAAAAGTATTGAGGAAATACCCTACAAAAACTTTCATTTAGAAAGATAAGTGGTTTATAATCTAAAGTCTTGAAAATGTCATTTCCTGGGGCATAAATCTTATACGAGGAACCAGTCCAAACACTGATGACAAGTCCTAGGGTTGTTCATCCAGGTTGAAATGAGGTACTTCCCTGGAGTAGAAGCGTAAGGATCCTATTTTTACGAGCACTGGTTGGAGCCCAAGCCCAACACTATAAAGACAACAATCGATACTGCCAAACCAGATTTCAAACAGTTGATATTCCCTATTTGTTTAGGGATTTATGCATGATATCCAGACGAATACATTTTTATCATACCAATAGTATTTGGTTATCTAACGGGAGTGTCAACTTATTTTCAGAAGGATAAGGCTGCTCAATCGGTAGGTCACGGTCCTGACCAAAAAAAAGTAATGTTTCTTTCTCCCCATTTAGAGTTCATGCATCCACCGCGTTCCATTTTCATCAGAACGATATGCTGAGCATATGTGGCAACCAAATCAGCTTCTTTTCTTCAGAAAGTGGATTAAAATTATCTTTAAATTATTTACATTAAGAGACGAAAATATAAAAGGTTAGGTATTCTGAGTCACATGAAAATCTGAACTGACAAACTGGGCTCATGATTAGCTGGTTGTGTGCACTGTACAGTCTTTTTACGCATTAGGCTGTACATGGAAAACTTGCCAAGGACAGTTTTAACCTTTTTTTCCAATAAATCCCATATCCTGCCAACAAACCCTTCATTAAACTTTTTGTCATTTAATTACCAACAACTCAAGAGTGAAAATAGCTGTCAGAGTCAGTTCTCATTTCGGGGCGCTGAAAAAAGTTATCTCTGAACAGAGCTAATATTTGTCAGCTTCCTCCAAAATAAAAAACCTACTCCAACTCCATTCCAGTTGGTAGTGCCACCAAAAACAATAACCTGTCCCTAAAACAAGAGCGGGAGTAGTTTTTTATCATTTTTGTCACCGGAAAAAGTTGGCCCTAAAACTTGGAAATTTCCGCACTAAAAAATGACTCATAGCAGTCGAGTTGTCATAAACAAAGGTCTTCCTGTTCCAAGATCCACTACGACTCCCCCAGACAGCTTCATTAGGGCGAAGCTGAATGCCAGCAAACGGCAAGTTGGAAACCTTGTTCTCTGCAACTTGGTAAGTTTAGAAAAACTTCAAAAAGACCTGCCAGCATTCTAAAAATAACATGAAGCCCGCTACTTTTTAACTGAGTTTCACTAAAAAATTATATTGTTATTGATAGTTAATATGTCCAGCACTTTGTGGCATTGTCATTCTGGCTTTGTCCGTTTGGGGCGAATCGACTCAGCAGTTCCGTAAGCTCGCCATTTTACCCAATAGTTGACCTTTTACCTTTCCACGATTTGTGGGAATAATTTGTTGTTTTTTTTCGGTTTAGGGGCACTACCTTTTCCCAGTGATATTTTTAAGTTGATTGATAGCAATATCAATTGGTACGTCACAGTTGGATTTCTCCTTTTATGGCTTCTTTCTCATTGTTTACAAGTGTTTCTGTTGCTGGCACTTGCAACGGTATGTTATTTTTCCCAACATTTTAATAATGGGCGAGGTGTATTTTTTTCAAAGAGATAATGACGAGTTAATGTGGCTTTGTATTTAAAAGGACAACTTGCGATTCTGTAAACTCTACTTGAACACAGCAGCTCCACCGATTTGGACATTAATTCTACTTCTATTTGGAATGGCAATGTGGTCAGGTTTCCAGCCCCTGGAGAGGAATCTATTTGCAGAGTTCATTGTGTCGACTGGATTCAGCATTTTTCTTGCTGCCAACTTTTTGAGCTATCATGTCAATGCGCTTGCTGATCATATCAGTTTCGTGTCAATTTATTGGCTGGTTACTGAACGATCTCCTTTGATTGAGTACATATAAATCGAAGGACTGATTTGAAAACTCTGCGTTGTTTGAATGTTACGGGTCAGGTTTCTATCATGTTAGAAAATAATTTATGTTTATGCGTTTTTTTTGTTCAAAATAGTCTCGAAACATTATTTATTTGATTGGCCGACGGATTATGTCATGTCAAATAGCATTTGGCACTTTTGTATGTTATTCATGATGTTTATTCTCCAGTAAATCTTGGTAGTCTTTTTTCCTTAAAGGCAACCAGACCTTCAATCCTGTCTTTTGTGTTTATCACTTGAGCATAGCATTGTTCCTCGATTGCTAAACCAGACGCCAGATTGACCTCTGACCCTCTTCCAACTGCTATTTTAGCCATTCTAACTCCAATCGGGCCATTTGGAAGGATTTCTTCGGCAAGCTCAACTGCACGATGATAAGCAGCATCCCCCGTTTTGTTTTGGTCGACAACTTGATTGACCAAACCAATGCGGTATGCCTCTTGACCATCTATAATTCGTCCTGTGAAGATAAGCTCTTTAGCTATGGAGGGACCGACAACTCTTGCCAATCTTTGGGTACCCCCTCCACCTATAAATCGGTTTGACACATTATAAAACCGCTCGCAAGTCTAGCAAGATCTAATTTATGATTACGTGACATGAGGTAATAATTACCTGGAATAATAGCAAGCTTGGTTTCCACCAGCCCCATTTTTGCCGTTCCCGAAGCCACTCTCAAATCACACGCCAACGCCATCTCTAGACCGCCTCCAAGAGCTGCCCCATCCAACGCCGCAATCACCGGCATCGGCAATCCATCAAACCCTCCAACTAGTCCTCTCAGCTTTGCAACAAACGGTCCAACCTCCTCCGCTCTCATCTTCAGTCTCTCCTTCAAATCCGCTCCAGCACAAAATATTCCAGGCGTCATACTCCGAATTATCACAACCCGCACATCCTTATCAAATCTAACTTGTTCCAACGTTTGTCCAAAACGAGTCAGTAGATTCCGACTAAATGCATTCTTCGCCTGGGGTCTATTCATCCCCAGAACTGCTATTTTCCCTTGACCTTCCCTTTCAATGTAATTGACCAACAAGTCATCCTGCTCTGAACTATCCTTCTGCTTACTTGGCGTCGCCGATGTGGACAGCCATCGCGTCCTCGGATTCCTTTTCGTCAAATAGTTTTGAACAACTCCTTTTAAAATTTGTAGAGCCCCCATCACGCATCCGGAAAAAATGTGCACACGCTTTTGTCTTGTTTGTTTACAGCCCCTCAGCTGATTGAAGAACTGGAACTCGTACTCTGGAGAAACATGTGGCTGGTTTTTAGTTGCAAAATTTAATTGCAACTGGCTGAGTGTTTAGCCTAAAATAAGTTGAGGACACTTTGAAAAATCTTTGGAAATGGACGAGGATCCAGAGTTTGAGTTGTTTCGCCGATTTCCAATGCTTACCGCTATGGATGAGGAGTATCGGAAGTGGTCCGGTTTTGTGTCAACAGCCGATGGTAAAGTAAGAAAAATATTTAGATAAAGATAAGTTATTGCTCAATGGTGCTGGTGTTGTTTTGCTGAGTTTTCCTTTAATCATGGCGAATTCTTAAATTTACAGACGGTCAGGTTGGTGTTGGAAGTTCCAAATTTCCCTAGAGCGGACGGTGTTCATTTGGGAAGGAAGGAATTAGAGGGAAATGCTGTATTGTTTCGCCGATTTCCCATGCTCACCGCTATGGATGAAGAGTATCGAAAGTGGTCCGGTTTTGTGTCAACAGCCGATGGTAAAGTAAGCAAAATATTTAGATAAAGATAAGTTATTGCTGAATGGTGCTGTTTTGCTAGAGTTTTCCTTTAATCGTGGTGAATTCTTAAATTTCCAGACGGTCACGTTGATGTTGGAAGTTCCAAATTTCCCTAGAGCGGACGGTGTTCATTTAGAAAGGAAGGAATTGGAGAGAAATGCTGTGAGATTTTGGGAACCTATGTTTTCAAAGGTACTACTGACTGATACTGGATAGGGTTTCTGTATTGTAATTAATTCCAGTAATAAGTGGGTTAGACTGACAATATTTACAGACTGAGTCATTTTTCTTGAAGGCATTGCTGGAGAAATGCGCGTCGATTATGGACCTTTTAGAATATTTGAAGTCGTGCCTTGAGAATTCTACAGGAGTAGGGAATGGATCTTATGGAGCACCCTCTACTAACTCTGAGTTTCTTCAAACATTAATTGAAGAGATACAAGAGATTGGAGCAGCTAACATTGAAGCTTTGTCGCCAGATTTCAAAGAAATGACTATAAAACATTGTGACAAGTCGGACAGGGAGCATCGTCTTAAATTAAAGATTCCTGCGAGTTATCCTCAAGAAAAACCTGTAGTATATGCAGAGCTGCCATATCCAGATGAGAAAATTAAATGGCCGGAGGTAACCTAACTCAAAAATACCTTCCATTTCGTTTAATTGTTGGAATAAACTACAATTTGTTTCCTCTAGCGGATCCCGGCTATTCACAAACTGTTCCAGACCTACCTAGAAAAAAGCAACTTGTTTTGGAACGAAATGGACGAAATAGATGAAAATGTACGAGTCGTCGATCCACTCGAACCAACCCGAGCCCATTTCCATCGCAGGATTCTCCTTGAGGATAATGTAATCATGCATCTCATTTTCGACGCCAACGCACCGCGCGCTCTTCCCATGGTCAGTTTTGCTGGACCGGAAACTCATGTGCAAGCATTTAATCAGGCGATGGACCAAAAGTGTGAGAACTGGAATGACTCGAGGAGAGTGTTGACCAATCTCAAGTCAATTTTAAATTGTGACTACATTCCGAAAGAAGTCTTTGGGGAAGAAGAGCTTGGAAACGATCAGAATGACCAAGCCCCTTGCACCATCTGCTATGTGTTCCTGTTTGAAGATGAAGTACCTGAAATTAGCTGCGAGTGTGGGTGCAGTTTCCACAACCAATGCTTACAAGAACTGCACGTGAATGATGTAGCTGCAAATGGATTGAAGCGGTCCGTGGAGTGTCCCAATTGCCAAATGGTGAGACAGTTGAAAAGTAGAGTTAATCTCTAATGAACATATTTAGAAACAACGAGGATCCCTTATGTATTCACATATTTATTGTGTATTTTTATGATGTTTATAGGATATCAAAGTGCCTCGCTGTTTTGCTAAGAAAGCCGATTGGTAGAACTTATCTCTAACCGCGAAGAAATTAAACGATTTTTTTTAGATTTTTGCATCGTTTCGAATAAAATTGTTTGTCAAATATACACTCAAATGTTTGTAGAGCATGTATGTATTTCCGTTGGTTTTATTTTAAGAAAAGCATAAAAACAAATTTACAGATTCTGCACAGTAGTATACCCAAGTTGACAATATCACAAACCGCTATGCGCAATAGGTAGCACCAGCACCAGCACCCAGTTTGCGAAAAGCAAAGCTTATCCATAACCTGTAATGCTATGATCTTTTTATAATAGTAAAACGATTCGTAATCGTATACGAGTTGATAAAGAGTATCGAATGCTAAGAAAGCCGATTGGTAGAACTTATCTCTAACCGCGAAGAAATTAAACGATTTTTTTTAGATTTTTGCATCGTTTCGAATAAAATTGTTTGTCAAATATATACTCAAATGTTTGTAGAGCATGTATGTATTTCCGTTGGTTTTATTTGAAGAAAAGCATGAAAACAAATTTAGAGATTCTGCACAGTAGTATACCCAAGTTGACAATATCACAAACCGCTATGCGCAATAGGTAGCACCAGCACCCAGTTTGTGAAAAGCAAAGCTTATCCATAACCTATAATGTAATGATCTTTTTATAGTAAAACGATTCGTTTATAATCGTATACGAGTTGATAAAAGAGTGTCGAACGTGCAGTGTTCAACTGGCATTTTATTCTGAACTCGAATTTTTTTTCCGATTTTGAGTTTACTTACTGCTGATTCACAGTCTGGATTATTAAAGGCATGGACACTCCAATTGGCAGCCGAGGTACAGATTTCAGCTAATATATTATATTAATACTCATCTCATCGTATGCTGATCAGCAGTCTTTGAATATCTTTTAAAGAAATAAACCGGATATTGCTCGCCATCAAGGGAT
>VICI01001678.1:0-20656 GCA_019593645.1 Akabosia matsudoensis
GTACGGACAATGGGAAGACGATGGTTAGAAATCCACCAAAACGTTAACGCTCTACATTCTTTTGTAAGGATTAGGATTTGCACTGCATCCATTCTGTTCCAGGTTTTCATACAAAATTTGCATGTGGCCATGGCTTGCATAATTGATAATAGGTAAGGAGTCAGCGTTGGTAATAATTATCATAATATCATGTCATTCATATTTCTTCCGCTGGTTGAATATACTTGTGGAGTTTCTGTCAACGGTTTTCGTTGGTGGAGTCGTAATCAGAATCTGGACAGAAAACAGTTAGTGTTGGGGACAATTTTAGTCAGGACTCGGTTTAAGTTTTTGTATCATGGACCGGCGGCCCCCTATGCCCATCTTTATCCCTGATATTGGGTCAGTGATGATTGATCGTCATAGAGATCCCTTTATGGTGAGCAGTTTCCTCCGCTTTACGCTACTTGTGTATTGAATGAAACATGAAATGATCAGTTTGTTGTAGCGATTTAAAACTGTTGGCTTGAACTTTTTAACAGGGCTATCCGATAGCAGTAATACCTCCGTCGCTCGCACGAGAAGTGATAGTAAACCGTCGACGGCGTCGAAAACTTGCTTGTATGCTCAGATGTCGTGCTCGGATGAAGCAACTGTTACCAGTTTCAGTTGGAGCATCTGCCGCCCAACCAGATGAGCCTTCAGACCTTCAAATTGCAGTTGGAGCATCTACCGTCCAACCAGATGAGCCTTCGGACCTCGCAGTTGGAGCATCTGCCGCCCAACCAGATCCTCCTTCCGTCCCTCGAGTTGGAGCACCTACCGAGCAACCAGATCAGCCTTCAGACCTTCAAATTGCAGTTGGAGCATCTGCCGCCCAACCAGATGAGCCTTCAGACCTTCAAATTGCAGTTGGAGCATCTGCCGCCCAACTAGACCAGCCTTCAGACCTTCCAGTTGGAGCATATGCAGCCCGACCAAATCCTTCTTTTGCCCCTCGAGTTGAAGCATCTACCGGGCAACCAGATCAGGCTTCAGACCTTGCAGTTGGGGCATCTGCCGCCCAACCAGACCAGCCTTCAGACCTTGCAGTTGGAGCATATAAAATCCTTCTTTTGCCCCTCGAGTTGAAGCATCTACCGGGCAACCAGATCAGGCTTCAGACCTTGCAGTTGGGGCATCTGCCGCCCAACCAGACCAGCCTTCAGACCTTGCAGTTGGCGCATATGCAGCCCGACCAAATCCTTCTTTTGCCCCTCGAGTTGAAGCATCTACCGGGCAACCAGATCAGGCTTCAGACCTTCCAGTTGGCGCATCTGCCATCCAACCAGATCAGCATTCAGCCCAACCTGTTGGATCCTCTGCCGCTTATTTACAGCCAGAACTACCTCCATCCCCTCCACCAATGGTAAAATATTCCAGCTATGGCTACACATTCAAATTCTAAAACTAAAATGCTTGCTATTTTCAACTGATTCTCGTATAGCAGACCCTTCCCCCCAAACCCATCTTAAGCCCAAACGACGACGAAGGACGCCATCAACACTCATCAACTAAAATGAATACCGAGAGTTTGTCCATACAGTCTGCTTCCACTTTGCCCTACCAAAACTAAACCCAGAGGCGCTTCTTATACGAAATGGACGAAAATGAAACTAATGACGAGGACATGAAAACCAAGATTATAAAGGCAAAATTGCGGAAGCGTTTATATGACAAAAATAAGAAGAAGAGGAAGAGGAAGTCAAAATAAGTGAGAGTAAAAGTCACAAGCCAACGGGATCCGGATTGAGGACGTAAAGTAGTTTGTCAAGCCGGGTTCAGTTTTATGGACTATGGGTAACTTGCATTTGCCAAGTGAAGATGCCATAGGTAACCACTATTCCAACGTACTAAATAAAAGCCAGCATTAAAATAATGTAAATGTTACGCTTACGCAAAATTATATCTATCTATTGAGCCCTTACAGATCCCAAGAGTCCGTATGTGAGTGTAAAGAAAATGCAGTCAATTCCCAGTGGATCACTGTCCACCTCATTCGTTAGAATGCTCAGTTTCACCAAGTCAGCGATGGGAACATCATCCTCCAACTTTTTCCTGTAGACGTAGTCTTTCACACAATTCTTTATCTGCAAAAGAACAGGCTAAGTCATCAATTCGGTTCGATAAGCGCTTACTTTCACAGTTATCTTGAAAGCTCTACACGTTTATGAATTTCACTGGCGCCCCCAAAACAGACGCAGTGCTGCCCAAAATAGATTAATTTGTAGAGCTTGTCCTTCGTCAGAGACATTTTCGTAAGGATCGCCGGCGTATTCACGTAGTAGAGCACTGTCACCACAGAATGCAGTAGAAATACATGACTCAACAGGCCATTTACTAAAGTGAACAAATTTCGCAGCTCATCAAATTTGATCATCATCTAAAAAATGCAAAAATTTGTTAAATGAATGGGCGTGGCATTATTTTGAAAGAAATAAAATACAATTTTATTTTATTGTGAGTACTTCTCTTGGTGTTATATTTTGTGTCTCCCGCCTAAAATGGCTGACTATGTGAAGCAAACTGACGACAGACGCCAAAACGAGCAGTTCAAAAACCCAAGTGATTCTTTGGAAAAAGAAAAATCCAAACTGGAACAGTGGCCGAATCAAATACGGGGCAATGTCGGAATATAAGCGAACATGGCTGTCCAGCGTTTGGAAAAATGTCATTCGCATGTCTTGGCGATAGCTTGAAATCAGTCCAGCAGCGCAGTTTAGGCTGAACCAGAACAGGACAAAGGACATTGGACTAAGGAGCTTCTGTTTGAGCCCCTGCGGAGTTAGATCAGCCCTCGGGGGCAGGTAGCGGTTGAGAATATTTAGCAAATGCTCGAATTTCCCAGTCTTTTGCCAGAAAACGTAGAAGGTCACTGTGTAGAGGAACTGGTCGGCGAGTTGGGTTATCAGGCTGATAAGTGCCCAGGCGTTAACGTGCGGACCGATGTGCTTTGACACGTGGTAGACCAAAGTGTAGGATACGCAGAGTTGGGAAAAAAGTTGGACGAGGATGCAAGTTACCTTAGAAATTGTATTCCCGAAAAAAAGACAAAAAAATAAATTTGTTTTCGTCGTATTTTTTATGCGGAAATGGTCGCTTACTTTTCCCAGAGATTTCCGGGGTGCCAAGGTAACTTGAGAGCATTTTCCAGAGTGGGTCATCGATAGTTTAAAAGGCGTTATGAAGAGAAAGGATTGAAGCTGAAAGTATGCTACCAAATGCGACATATTGCAGAAAATTTGTATTGTTGTTGCTGGTAAGGATACGTAACCTCAAAAAGATATTTTACATGCAAAGTAGGAGGCTTTTCCGCCAACCTAGTAAATTTGATTGGATTCAAAACTGGAAAGCTTCCACCCAAATACAAACAGACACAACAATTCAATTTCTTGTGTGCATATCACTATACCCTCATAATCATCATCATGATCAGAACTGATAACTGAGAAAGCTATTAACTTTCACTGCAAATAAAATGGTAGGTCCAATTTGTAGAATGGATATTTGAATTAATTGGTTTTGACTGTAATAACCAGGTACTGTAGGGATAGTATAAGAAAAATGTAAAATTTTCTTAATAAATGAAAAAGGGATGTAAATATGGTTTTGGTAGTTTGCACGTCACCAATTATTTAACCAACAACTCACAACCAAGGAAGGACAGAGAAAATATTGCTAAGCCTTAGAGCCTAAAAAGTTTGGGCATGTGTCATGTCAGTCGTCATTTTCTTACCAGCAACAACAACCATTTCACTCCGAAATCCTAAACTAACTCCCGAGAATTTTTAAGTAATTAAAACGGGTTACAGCAATCAGTAAGTTAAATTTATCGGTGTGTTCCGTGTGTTCGTCGAGCAATCATATCATATCTGTGATTAGTGATTGTTAGAGGAAATCAAAGAAATTAGATCGGTAATTTAAATCTAGTAATGATTTTTTTATTAAACCGGACCGATTGGTAATTAGTCGCCATTTATTTTGACAAAGGCAATCATCATGAGTGGACCTACTGGAGACACATCTCTGGGAGACGCGTTAGCTCACGTTGAGCGTCTGGACGACTTATTAGTCAACGTGGTTGAGGACCAGCCGAGTGTTGAAGCTCAAGTGGGGTCCTTGCAGTATCATGTTAACTTCAACACAAATTTCGAAGATCGTAACGGATTCGTCACAGGAATCGCCCGTTATATGGAGGAAGCAACAGTTCAAACGGCTCTGGTAAGGATCAGGCGCATATTTTTCATTTTTTAAAAGAAGTTTGTATGCAACACTGGCTTAAAAATTACTTCAGAATGAGCTTCTCGAAGAAGGCGACCTCCATGCGGTTAACTTGTATACGTGGAGGTGTTGCACCCGATCCATTCCGCAGCCAATGTCAAACGAGGATCCTAATCGGGAAGCCATCCACGCGACTACCGTTCAAGTTCTCGGCCCGGAAGTCGACAAGCTGTACGACCTAGTTAGATTCCAGAGGGTCGCCATTGATCGCTTTTGCGTTGAAGTGAGGATCCTCTCTCAAGCCGAAAAGAGAAAGGAGTTTGTGTCTTCCGCTTATCTACTTACGCTAGGCAAGCTCATCAACATGTTTGCCATCATCGACGAGTTGAAGAACATCAAGGCCAGTGTTAAGATCGACTTTTCATCGTTCCGCCGGGCTGCTCAGGTCCTTCGGATTCTCAGCGACTCTCAGAAGCTCCAGGAATCCCAGAATCTCTCTGTCTTCCTTGCTACGCCTAATAAAATCCGTGCCAATCTTGCCGAGAACCTCGATAAGATTCCAAACTCTGAAGAAGTTCTTGCCGACGTGGTAAACATTTGCGTGAACATGCTCGAGCAACGTCTGTTCATCACTGTCGAGGAGAAGCACATGCTCGTCAAAGTGATTGGCTTTTGTGTTGCTCTTCTTGACGAGTCCCGGCAGCTCTACAAGCTCGACAGTCGGGGTCGTCTGAAACTCGAAAAGATTGACAAAATCTTCAGCTCACTTCCGGTGGTTCCATTGTTTGGTGACATGCAAATTTCCCCATTCAACAATGTATTCAAAAGTCCTTTCTACGAGGCCAGCAAGTGGCCATTGTCGTCTGGAGGATCTGGAGGAAACTCCCCCTCCAGAATTGATTTGGTCAAGCTTCTCCCCCAAATTTCTCTCGACCATATGAGGTATCTAAGCGAGTTACAGGGTCAAAGTTTAGTCCTAACTGCTAAAGATCAGCGGGGCTCTGAGGAGGACGACGAGTCTGCCTCTCGCTTGGCGCTGCGAGGGCTTCAGCTGCTTTCCGAATGGACGTCGGCCGTGTTGGAGCTCCATTCTTGGAAGCTCATGCATCCCACTGATGCCCATCAAAACAATGCTTGTCCTCAGGACGCCGAGGAGTACGAGCGGGCGACGAAGTACAACTACTCTGACCAGGAAAAATCGGCTTTAGTAAAGATAATTGGAATGATCAAAGGACTCCAAGCAATCCTCGCTAAGCTCGAGACATCCTTGTCCGATGGGATTCGTCGACATGTGTACCAAAAGCTTCAAAACTTTGTCCAGAAAACTTTACGCGAGGCTGTTCGTAAGTCTGTCAAGCACAAGAAGCACGTTCTCAACAGCGTTTTGACCTCCATTCGGGATTGCTGCGCAGAGTGGATCACCGACGGAGCGCTACCTTCAAATGATCCCGCCACAAAAGGGGAAAAGACACCCTTGGAAATACACACGCTGAAACGGGCAGTGGGACCGTCATCGACACAGCTTTATTTACTAAGAACCATGGTCGAATCAATAGTCTCAGACAAGATGTGTGCTCGACGCCATCTTCGGAAGGACGTGGACCAACACCATCTTCCCCTCATTGAAGACTTCCAACGGATGTCGTTCTTCTGGGGTTATCTCCTAAATTTTGGGGTGGTTTTGTCAAAGTGCTGTGATTTGGGAGCGCTCTGGTACCGCGAGTTTTACCTCGAGCTGACGATGGGGCGTCGAGTTCAGTTCCCAATAGAAATGAGCATGCCCTGGATACTCATCGACCATCTTCTGGAAAAACCTGATCTTATCGAGTTTGCCATGTACTCATTTGATCTATACAATGACAGTGCCAACTGGGCCCTCCACATGTACAGGAAACAGTGGATCTTTGACGAACTGCTCGCGGAAGTGAACCTCTCTCTGGACCAGTTCCTCTTCAAGCTCTCTTCCCAAGTTTTCAAGTACTACAAACAACTGGCAGGAGCGAATTCCCTTGGGAGAAAGTTCAAAAACGACTGGGCTATTGCTACCGATGAATCCCTGGATCCAAGGCCGATTAAATATGAAGGGCTGATTCAGCAAAGGCGGGCATACCTTCTTGGACACTACCTGGATTTGAATGAATTGATACGCCAAAGGATCTCTGTGGACATGCTCCAGTCTTTGCAGTCCGCAATAGATAAGTTTGAAGAAGGAGATATTTCTCACATTGTTATCTTAGAAGCCCTTCTACGCGTCAACCAGGAGACACACAAGATTCTATCAAAATGGTTCCCATCACTTGACAAGTTTGAGAATTTTTGGAATGAAGCAAATCAATCTGTCTCGGGGGGTCCGGGTCGAGTTGCCCTCCATATTTGTAACGAGTTGAGCTCCGATTTTGTCCCTGACTTTTGCTACAACTCAAGCACAAACCGATTCGTACGAGGGGTTGGAATGAGCAACACAAGAATTAAGGCACGCCCTCCTGGGAAGCTCACCCCGCCGCAATACATGTTCGGGACAAAGCAGCTGAATACAGTTTATTCGTTGGCGTACTCCAACTATACTGGATTTGTGGGCGAGCCGCATTTCAGGGCTATGGCGGATTTACTCGGATACAAAGGTGTTGGATTTGTTGTTAGAGAGCTGCTGGCTTTATGTGAAAAGTTGATAGGTGGAGGAATGAGCCAGTGGATGAGGGTTATCAAAGACTCACTTCTCCCCAAGTTTGTGAAAGCCCCACGAAAAGTCCTCACCGAAGAGGGACTCGAAGGTCTTCTAGGATTCTACTTGAATGTTCTCAATAGCGTCATTCAGAATCCAAAAGTGAAGCTAGACCTATTCCAGCACTTCCGGGAGGTAGGGAATAGCGTTCTATTCGTTTTACTGGTGGAGCAGGCTCTGGGCATCAAGGAAACTTGGATGACATGCCAGGCATTTCCATTTCAAGGCTCTACCAAGGATTTGAAGGGCGAACAGGACGACCAGCCTGCGAGTAGTGACAAAATCAAGCGGATCGCACTCATTAAAGCCCTTCACATTTATGGAAACATAGAAAAGTTTGGAACTGAAACTCAGCGCAAGTTGACTGCAGAGTCGGATCTGTTGACATCCGAGCTACTTACAATGGGATTACGTTTATTCCCCGAAATTTTAAGAAACATTAAAGCATGCTTGCTTAAGGATATCGAGGAAAATGGCCATAACGTATGGACAGGACAGCCTCCAACAAATCACGTCATGAATATGCACCGCTGTGGAGAATTTCACCGAATTTGGTCAGCTCTACAGTTTATATGCTGCATACCCGTGGGACCCCATGAAGCCAGTGTGGAGTAAGTTACTCCACGAACAATATCAAAATCAGTATTGACTCATTCTACTTGACGACTTTTTTTTTCTTTTTTTATCTCCTTTCCATTTGTTAGGCAACTATACGGAGATGGGCTTCACTGGGCTGGTTGCTTATTCGTGGAGTTACTTGACCAGACAACGAGATTCAAAGTCTTTGACTTTTGTTATAATTTGTGGGATTCGTATCAAAACGAGAAGGATAGCGTTCCGGAAACGATTCGTGGAATGGTAATGAATTAGATGTTTCTTTTTTGACAATATGTATCTCTTTTGTATTAAAATTGTCAAAATTCTAATTTACAAATTAATCATATAAAAAATAGAATGTCAAGCAGCTCATGGGTAAGGCCCGAGCAATTCAAGCCGTGTCGGACAGGGTATTTGCCACGGTCAGAAAGTACATGAACGAAGCAAATATCTACGAGTTAGTTACGACAGGCCGTGTTCCGGAGAATGTAAAGTGCTTTCTGCCTCCAGTTCACAAGTTACTACTCACGAAGGAGGATTTATCGCCAAACATCACAGCCGCGTTGCCTGAAGTGGTACGGAAAGCGAGGCAAGAGCTATTTCCATCGGAGCTACCACCACCACCATCAGAAGAAGAAGACGAAGCTGTTCTAGAACGTGTTGGAAGCAGTGACGACAGCATTGAAGTATCTACAACAACGACTACCGCAGATTTGATAATATTGGACGATAATTTCGAAGAAGAAGATAAATCTGTGGCGTCATCAGAAAAGCGAAATGCTCTTGATATCCCTCAAGTTAATTTACTTGAAACGAAGGAGGAGGCGCTTCATGCGGAGGTGGCAGCAGAACCTCAGTGCACCTCTGTTGTAGCTCCTCCCACGCCGACCACTGACGAGGAGAAGAAGCCTCAACGTCCCACGTCCGTGTCCTTGGTAGAGGTGAAAGATGAATCTCAAGTGACCAGCGCAGCCATGTGTTTGATCAAGCTTGAAGATGAGAAAATTGAGACGTACGTGCAAGATTTTAACTTTCTCAACGATGAACTGTCTCCTCAAAACAGTTCACTGGAAGAGAAGCAGGAAATCGTGGCTGTAGAGGATCAAGTGGAGTCATCCACCGATATTTTGTTCCAATGCCAACAAATAGACTTGGAAAGTGCTAGCGTGAGTAGTGTTATTGATCCGTCCGGAGACAAGTTTATTTTAAAATGAGTTTCATATATCAACAAAATTAATTTACAACAAAATTCGTAGTTTTGTATTCAGCCATTATTACTTTGTTTAAGAAAATATCCTTTGTTGTTCTTCAGTCTTGTTATGTTGCTGCTTTCCGTGGGCCTGTGTAAAAAAATGATTTTTTTAGTCAGTATGAAGTTTATGTTTGCAAATACAATAAACGTTTGTAATTTAATTAAATTTGTTTTAAGCTTACAGGACAAAGACTTCTTAAGCTGAAATTTTTTTGAAGGTAGTCTGACAAGTAGTAGATTCCGATGAGCGTCGGAGGAGGTAGTAACAGCATCAGGTTCACATGACCTTTACTCCCGGGCGACTCCCAAAGTCCAAAATACTTGCACAGCTCCATTACTATGCTAATCGCAATGCCAATCATAAACGGGCACTTGTGCATTTTTTACGTGAGAAAGGAAGGAACTAGCGCTTCAACTCAAGCTAGACTGTTAAAAATTTATGGTGCTTCTTCGAGGGAGTCCTTGGGAGGAATGACTTCAAAAGTTGTCAGCTCCTTCTCTTTTTAGCCATTTTTTCCTGCTCTATTTGCTGTCATAAGCCGTGAGTTTTGCTGATACGGAAAAATAAATCTCCTCAATCTAAATGAATTGCCTTCATTAAGGATAATTTACCAGCAGAAATGGGAATTATGTATATTTTCAGAAAACAGAAGTGTCATTGTTAAAGAAACAGAGAAATCCCTTCAGATTAAAGTGCTCTACAGCTCAATTGCAATGTTTCTACCGTTCTGCAACCCTAAAAAACCCCCAAAAGATTTAGGTTACCTTTTACCTTGGCTCGGTTGAATAACAAAGAATCTTGTTGTTTGCGTCAGACATGTATGCATAATGCGCATCTAGCAATCTGATTTGCAAGATGTGTTTAGGTAGTGGACAATATGACTCGCCGCTTTTTCATTCTATTTTTAACGCTGCAGATTTTTATTGTTCCGTGCGTTTTGAATGGACTTGTTAATAACACGCAAAAACAAGATGGCGTGTCGTCGTCGTCACAAAATTTATGAAAGTTTTTTTTTTTTTTTTTGTGGCTATACTTTTCGCAGGGCAAACTTTCGGCCTACTTCAATTCAAAATTTTACACAAACAAACGTACACGTAGTAGATTCACCGAGTATTATGCTGAGTTCGGGCATTGGCTTTTTGCGGCCGGTATGAATTGCGTACATCACGTATTGATGAAAAGGAATGTTTAGATGAAGCTTTTAATTGTACATCAGTGTGTTCTTATGAATGAGGTATTTGAGAGCTTAGCCATTTATAGCGGTTACCATTTTGAAGTTATCCCTCATGAAAATTTGAGCATTGAACACAATTCATGTTGTGAATTTGGAATTTTACATTCCATCTTGTTAACAACGCACACGGAATGACAAAGAGCACGAGAAATTGGAAAATTGTTTTTTTAATGTTCAACACACTTGCTTTGTTGATGTCCATGAGGGTAGTCATTACAAGAAAGAAATTTCGGTTGTCACAATTATTATAAGAAAAGAAATTTTCTTAAAGAAATAGAAGTACAACTTGACCCTCGTCGTGTCGGGTTACTCGTGGTCGAAAATGTAACTTAATAATAAAACATTATCAACAATTTTGTAGTTTCTTTTCTAATTTGTTTAGCAAGAGGACTGAAACACACTTAAACAAAATAGGTACATATTTTTTTGTGATTATTGCATGGAAAACATTGAAGCAACCAATACCGGATGTAAAAAGCAAAACGCTCAGAAATTTGACGGTTACATTCTTTGAGAACGATTAAAATAAATAAATATGTCAGCTAGCAAGACAAGTATTCATTTTATCCTGCATTTCTTCGCAAACCTGATCGCAAATGCGTTCCCATTTCCGCTCAATCTTCATCTTTGTTCCCTTCATGTCTTCCAAGAAAATGTCACAGAGTACAGGCACCATTTGTTCCATCTTTCAAATGGAATAGTCGGTACTCGTAATAAACTTGACATAACAGCTTGGAATGACAGTTTGGAAACTGACTCAGAAGAGATGACGACCAAAAGCAGGGGATTTGACTTTCATACACGTTATAGCGACTGTGAGTACGCCGCGTTTCTCATCGACAGTGCCACTCCAAATGGGACGTACATGGGATTCAGACAACTTGAAACCTACATTCATTCGGACTACACTATCTTCCTTTGGCAACAACAGCGACGAAATTTTTCAGCCATTGAGTTTCCTGACTTGCCAGTTTCGTTAGCAGTTTCAAGGTTACTCGCAATAAACTTTGACGAACCGAAAACAGTATCGTTTTACTGTAAATATTGCTCCGAAACGGTTCAAACTATTTCTTTATCGTCATTCAAAGTGAGCTCAAGTGGGTTTACCCTCCATGGCAACAAAGTTGACGGCCACAACTCGCGTATTTTATGGTATCCAACAATAACTCATCGATCCCGCATTGCGGAAGCCCTCCTAGAGCAGTCATGCGTGTCATCATCGCGACGACAGTACTACCCTAACCTTAACAAATGCAAGTCTGGCTATATCGTTGCTATGAGACAGCTAGAGGCCCCACTCAACGTATCTTTTACTCTGGATCCTTCCGAATTTTACGACTTTGACTCATCCCAACATTACCCAAACATATACTGGCTGCCTGTGACATTTACTGACCTACCATTTCATGTCAACTCAAAAATGACTTTGGTTCAACAGTCGCCAGTACTTCTCATGATTTGCAAATTTGTTGGTGACACAGCCGGAAGGAAGTCGGTTGTATCAAATTTGTCCCTTCCTGTCTGGCTTATGCTTGGCCTGGCCCTGGTGTCGTACGCAATTTTGTAGAAGGACTTGCTCAAGGGGCTGGATCTATTTTGGCTCCTGCTGGATAAGCAGTTGATGTTCAAAAATCACCGGAGATTGTTCATAGCATTGTACCTGCCTATGATCGGCGTGTTTTCCTCGACGTATTCGGCAACGTTTTCAATGGATTTTTTGTTCATGGACAAGCCTAGCTCCTTACCGGAAATATCCCAAAAAGGATATAGATTTCAGCTTGTGAGTAAAACCTGGATGGAATCGATGAGGTACACAGTTCCTGATTATGTCCAGGCAAAATTGACAAAAGCTTTTGCAGTCAAGTCATACATCCCGGATATGTTTTCCACTGAATTTGGCTTCTCAGACAGGTGGATGCTGAGCTTGATGTTGAGGAAAATGGCGAAGGGAAAAATTCTGGGAATGTTTGACAGAGGCTCAATGGGATACACGACGAGTGTACCTCTGGCTAATATTTTAACGGCAGGATCAGGATCAGCAATCATTGACGAGAAATATTTTTGCTCTTCATTTCTAGTACGAGAGGAATATTTTTCTGGATTTCGCATTGGCTTTATTGCGTGGGGCCCTTTGTCGACGGAGATAAATAAGCTCTTCAAAAGGCTTAATGAAATGGGGATAGTGTCAAGGAACCAGAATTTGATTGTGTTCGTTGGAGGACTGAAGGACTCCGTAAAATGGTCAGAGGCTAGTGCATCTCTGCAAAAACCAGGACCGCTTACAATGTCATCTAGGTTGGGAAAATCATGTATTGCTATTTTTGTCGGGGGAAGTATTTTTCTCGTGAGTAATTTTGTGTATCATAAACTATTTACATTATGTTTTGCATATCTTGTAAGTAAGTTAGGCATCAGATAAGATTTGCAACATGTAAATACATACTCGAGGAATAAAAGCATCATTGGAGACTTATCGTACAATGAGCAAAAATTTGCCCAGACAAGTTAGCGATGACGATTTCATGTGTCTGATACCCATTATCAGATCATTGTCAGATTGGCATTGATTTCTAAAACGAATCTGTGCTGATAATTTGTAAGTAACAACTTAGCAAAATGGTAAACATTTGTGACTGTCCCTAGGAAAAGGGGATATGTTGTGTATAAAAAGAATCACGAAAATCTACTCTACATTCATTTTTAATCTGACAAATATGCCAAAGCGTAAATTTAAAAGTAGCGAGGACCTGATTTTGCTACTTTAACAATTGCGCTTTTGCGAATTAGTCAGATGAAAACGAATGTAGAGTATATTTTCTTGCTTCTTTTTTCCTAGGGATAGTCACATTTGATGGCTGTATCAATCAAACCTGATTGAAAAAAAGGCAGTTTCTTTTGACGACATACGATTGCGCACCATTGGAGCCAGCATAGTTCCGGGGTAAGTGCATATCGTCAGAGAAGACGCGATCGCGGCACAAGAGGCATTTCATCAGTATTTACCGAGTTTTTTTGCATAACAATTTTGTATTCGTCATCATAGATAGCTATCAGTTTGACGTTGCCTCTTAAACTCCCAGAAAATAACATGTTACTGAGATTGATTTTACTTGTTGATCGTCATGTTAAACACCTGTACTCTTCCTTTGTTTTATTTGCGTTCGAGAGTAATTTTTGTTTTTTAAGTGATACGACTACTGGACAAACATGTGACAAGAGTCGTTCTCGTTACCAATGTTTCGTATATATTCAAGTGAAATGTTGTAAAATCTGTTACTCATCTTTGATAACTCTTCCAGAGCTTGAAAAGTTTGAAAGTTCTCAAATCATAAATATGGAAACCTGGCAAAAAGACGTAATTAGTAAAAATTTAATGCACTTAGTGTATTGTACAAAGCTACACGCGTATTTTCTGAATACAGTTGTGGATACGGGGCTACTAGAGATTGAAGAGTTGCTAAGCTTGGTATGTGAAATTAGGATTTTTCATCAGAGTTTGAAATAAATATATGTTCTCATTATATTTTTGGCCATTTAAATAATTTTTTTATTTATTTTATTTTTAAAGGACAACGGAGCCGATGGCCTTCTTGAGAGAAATATGAAATTTTACACTCTCATCGTCATGAAAAATTCACCGGAAACGTACAGACGGCTTCTGCATTCCCTCGAAATATCGACTCAGTCCGAACCCCTGCAAATTTTAAACAGAAGTTTAGAGCTTAACCAAGGTGACTCTCTTGCTACAAGGCTATGACATGCTGACGCCAAATACGTCCGAAGAACCTGTCATTAAACTCGGAACATGGATCTCATCAAGAAATTATGTAATCGATTCAAATTACAGCCTCGAAGTAATTTTTCATCTGAATTGATGCGCTTTGTATTTGATACCAAATTTACTAATCTTTAATCAATACATAATTGGCGTATAATAGTTTGCTTTCGCTATCTAGGCTTTATTCATGTCAACTGGATTAAATGACATGTTATTTAAAAAACAATTTAAAAATAGTTTTTGTTGTATTTGTTAGGCTATGTACTCCGGTTTACTACAGTCATCAAAAGCACTATGCATTGTATTAAAGTTATCATGATACGAAGGGCCGTCTTGTTTGTAGCCGTACTTGCTGTGACAGCGGTATCAGATTCTAGTCCTTACAGCGAATTTCTTGGGCCATTTCTCACGTTTCAATCCCGTTTTGGTTCCACTTGCACAGTCAATCTTTTTAGTGAAGCCTTACTTCCTGTGAGTTGGTTACATACTCCAAACATAATTGGCAATAACTTGGCAACATGGACAATTAGAGATATTTTCTCGCTAAACGACTCCGCTGAAGAAATCAATCTAGAAGATCAGAATCCATTGTGGTATGACTTCCATCTTCGGCACAGTGGGAGAAAGTGTCTTATTTTCTTGGTTGACGTCAGCATGTACAATAGCGCCTTATCTGTCATCGGTCCCACCCGGAAATACTTTCATACGATATTTTCTATGTTTATTATCCTAACATGCCATGACGCAAAAGATTATCAACAGCTCTTCCCTAGACTGTTTATAGTTTGCAGATTCAATAAAAAACTGGCTTTTTACTGTTCCACGTGTGATACCGTATCAATGTCAGCTCAATTGCCAAACATCCCTAGAATCATTGAGAATGTTGCCACTAAAGTGAATGGTCATCAGTCCCTCGCCCTCTGGCACAAAGAGCTAAGCCATCGCTCACGAATTGTTGAAGCGTTGGCCAAGCGATCATGCACTGCAACCTCTCGAAAACTGTTTTACTCCAACTTTTACAAGTGCAAATCTGGATACATCGTTGCCATGCGAATGCTCTCCAGTCTAGTAAACATAACTTTTTCAGTGACTGCCTCAGATTTTCATGATTTTGAGTCATCACAAGATTATCTCAACGTTTACTGGATGCCCATAGCAACTTCAAACTTGCAGTTTCACATAAACTCAAAACTTACCATTGTCCGCCAGTCTGAAATACTCGTTATGTACTGTTTCAGGGTTGGAGAAAAAACAGTGAGTCGTACTTCTCGAGGCACGTTTCCAATGCATGTCTGGCTTCTATTTGCCGGCACATTAATTGTCTACGGGTTTCTCTCAAAAAGCTTGGCTAAGGGACTGGATCTGTTTTGGCTGCTCCTTGGAAAGCAGCTTGTCTTCAAACCGAAGAGAAATATTATCATATTTTACCTCCCATCTGCACTCATTCTCTCTTGTATCTATTCTGCCGTTTTCTCCATGGATTTTCTCTTCATCGGATCCCTCACGTCACTTAGGCAGCTTGCAAAAAAGGGCTTCAGGTTTCAAGTTCATAGGAAATTTTGGCTTCAACTAATAAAATTTATGATGCCGGCCTTTCTGGAGCAGTCTCTGAGCAAGGCCTTTGGAGTGAAATCATTTTCGCACGAAATGTTCTCCAACAATTTTGGGTTCACAGACAGATGGCTTGCACACATCATGCTAGAAAATATGGCTGCTGGGAAGTTACTGGGTATTACAGACCGAGGGTCGATGGGCTACACGACAAGTATGCCCCTTGCAAACGTAATTTCCATGGTGGACACGGCTATAATCAATGAAAAATACTTGTGCTCATCTGTCCGAGTCCCTCCGGAGGTACACTTGACCTACCGAATTGGGTATATCACATGGGGTCCACTTTCTTCGCATCTTGACAGGTTGTTCAAACATATTCTCGAGGCAGGAATTGTATCCAGGAACCAGGGAATGATTACCTATCTGGGGGGCCTCAAGGATTCAATAAAATGGTCTGAAATCTCAGCCAACCTTCAAGTTCCTTCCGCGTTGAAGCTCTCATCACGCCTGGGTGTAGCTGGGATTAGTCAGATAATGTTTGGGCTCCTTGTGCTCATTTTGCAAATTATTTATGTTGTACTCTTTAAAACCTATTTTCTTCATAAATTACGTAACATTACATTTAGGTAGTTTCAGAAAATTTTATTCTGTGAAATTGCATGGAGTTGTAAGTGTTTTAGAAGCAAAATTGCGTTGTTTTATTTTAATTGTACGAAATATCCGATATACAGATGAAATGCAAGAAATCCGTGTTCTACAATCCGTCCCTAATGTGCGTCATGAAAAATATGCAATAAATGACCGAAACAACTTGGTGGTAATGTGAATATATGACTGGCCTTCATACAAGTATGTATATATGTAATATAATTAAGTTGCATAAATAAAAATAAAAATGCTGAATTGTTTTTTAAAATCTTGACATGGAATTATAAAAGAAAAACTTGGTCATGAAGACAAAGCTAATCTTGTACATTGTTTTCTTGGTCATGGTCCAGTTTCGGATGTATGTCATCACCATTCTCTTTCTCCTCGTCCGTTGCGGCTGACGAATGTGGACATGGCTCGTCCTGGGTATCGTCTTGTTCTTGAGGCTCCACTTCAGAATAAGATGGAGGTACTGCATGACCATAAAAATAATAGTTATACATAGTTCTTTTTAAATACTCTGCAGAATCATCGTTTTCTGGCTTACGTGTTTCTAAAGTAGGTCTTCTAGAGGATAGCTGGGAATAACTTGGAGGGAGCCGAAAAATTGACAATGTGCTTGACGCCAAACTTTGAAATGACTCCATGGACGAGACTGATCCCGCCCTTGGCCTTGCCCACTCCGGAAAAAGATTCATCGACTGACTTCTCCGGGAACAGGTCGAACTCCTGCTACCCCTACGTCGATTTAGCTCTTCCGGTGGGACTGGTGATGGCGTCGACGGTGATCCAACTGACTCGTTGTCAAATTCTTGGTCACCCTCGGACTCCTTACCATCCTCTTCATCTGCCCCATCAACTTGGTCATCTTGTAAACGTTCTTTTTTCCGCGTTCCAATCAACATGGGCAGCTCGCCCGTCACCCAGGTATCTTTACTTTCACCTACGGCTCCTACACTCCCTCTAATTGTGTAACTAACGCTGTTCATAAAATCAAACTTGAATGTTGGCGTTATTCCCTTGGGTATTTGAATTTCTCCTCCCCAGACTCGTTTCCTGTCGCCTCCCCCTTCTACCTCAAGCACTTGCCCATCCCCTGCCCCACCTAGGGTATTAACTTTCATTTTCACCCACATTTTTCCTCCACGCGTAGTTGAAGGTACTTGATACCAAACCTTTTGAACAAGTTCTACTTTTGCTTCCACCTCTAGTCCTTCTTTCCCTTCTCCCCACAACTCAAACTTTATCGTTTCCCCCGGTAGATAACCTCCCTTCTCTAGCCTCCACTCCAACGTAACACTTTTTTTCCTTCCTAAGCCAAGCAGACCCCGCCTCACAGCCACTTCCTGTTCAAGACTCATTTTTTTGTCAATCTCGTTTGTGAGTTCCTTACATCCTTGCAACCTTATTGCCTGCTCCCCTACCTGAACATGTCTCCCATCCGCCGTGGACACAAAAACTTGCATTCTATAAATCAACTTCCCCTCGGATGTGATCAATGGCGGGGGCAGCTCCGCAGGAATATCAAAATCCAACGGATATGTCTCCTTAGACCCGCCCTGAATACGAATAACTTCTTCTTCCTCCCCACTCTCCTGACCTGTTAAGGTACTCCCCAAAACAGTAAATTTTACATTAGACAAGGGCTTCTTTCCGAGATGTCTCTTCTTCACGTTTTGCGTTAATGGCAGTCCTTTCATAAGAATGAACATGCCACAGTGCTCAATTGTCTTTTTAGCTTCAAGCACCATCATTCCGGAGACTTTCCCCTGACAAGAAGGCAGCACACCTTTGAACCAACGGATTTTGCACTTCAAGTTCTCCTGAATGTACGCTTGGTCTTCTAAAAAGCGGACAACCTCGGGGTCGAAGCTGTCAGAGGGACCGTAGTCACGACAAGTCGCTCCTAGTCTCAGTGCGAACGCACCTCCCACTGGCATAGGCATAATAATAGAAAATGCCACTTTGATGATGATGAACCGGAAATCCGAAGTTCTCGATGCAAAACTTTCCTCTTCGTTACACAGGAATATTGGATTAACTTTACACGGTCTAAGGGAACGGCTTCAACTTCAATCTTCAACTGCTTAACGTACAAATCGTTTAAATATACGCTGCTATGACGTCTTCTTTGTCTTTGTGTTTAAAATCTCAATCCGAAATTTAAATCATGACGCATACTATTTTTTATGGCGAGTATGACGAACATTCAATTTTGTAATTTTAAGCATAATCACGCTACAAAAAAAAATCTGAAATAGTGCCAAGTAATATTTTTTTAAAGTACTTTCTTCGGAGGTGAAATCAAGTACTAAACACACGTCATACTTTTCTCTCTTTTGTGTTGTCTCCTTGTGAATATTACCGTCATCATAATCATTAAGTTTGCATGTCATCACGAGCAAGGAATTGGATGAAAAAAGTGTTTAGCCACATAATGCAAAATGTATTACGCCATATTTGCACGTTTCCTTTTTGTAGTGCTGTCCTTTCTGCTTCGATTGAACACTCAATATTTGCATTGGTGACAGTCAGTGTTTTTAATGGACGGAATACCTTCCTGTAAAAAGCCAGACCATGTTTTTGGGAAAAGAAAAAAACACGTAAATAACATGAATAGCTTTTTCCTTGCAAATAAAAGTGACGAGTATTTTTTTTAGTTGGCGAAGGTTCATGTAATTTTGAAGAAGAAAATCAATAGCATGCTAGCAAGAAAACATGCGACACAATTGGAATTGCTCATTGTTTCTGGAAAAAATGCATGAAAATTAGTTTACAAAAAGGTAGCGTTGCATGATTTTTACTGCGAAAAAAGTTTCTAGTGAAAACACCTACAGGAATATCAAAAAATTAATTAAATACATAACACAATGGTATGCGAAGCCATGCGGTGTATAGGATTGTACTGCTAATTGCATTTCCAATATATAAAATGGCGACATGAATTCTTTAAAATCTGTTGGCATTACGTCATCACATTTTGTGGCACTATCTCGGATGTAGCTGCGAAAAGAACACAGATTTCGGTTGTAGAATACGAGGATCGTGTAAAATCATTTTCAGACAGTTTTTGGGACAATCAATTTTTCAGGAGACACGAAATGTATTATAGGGACCAATATGACAATTTGATATAGTTTAGGGGTCGACCTTAATTTTATGGGCTTCTTTATTGTAAGAATTTTATAATCTTTCCCAGAACTTTTAGCAAAAAGTTCTATTTCCGCGGGTAAAAAGCATTATTCCTTATTATGTATGTATTATGGCTACTTTTTCGTATTTGGTAATTTTAGTCGTAATTTTTCAGCAATTGTAACATTATGTTTTTTCAAGAACATCCCCTCATTTTCCTTTTACATTTGAAAAAAAGTTCTTGTTGAGAGGAGATTCATTTGAGCATTTAAGTTGAAGGAGAATGATTTTGCCTTCCGGTTGTACATTTACATTGATTATGCAAATAAAATAACATTTACATGTATCTCCTTAAAATTGACCCATTTTTATTATGTAGCAACTTCACTCGCCTTTTTGTTCATCTGCGATGGGAGATGGTTTAGAGCATTTTGAATTCAGCATGAGCTTATTCGTAGGATACATCAATGTGCAAGTTTTCATCCAAGACTTTTTGAAGTTTGATTTACCATTAATTTACGACACCCAACTGGATCGATTGGCTCCCAATCCTAAGTTGAAGAATCGGTTGAAAATGCCCATCTGGGGCATTATGAAAGTAGGATACATCAACGTGCAAGTTTTCATCCAAGACTTTTTGAAGTTTGATTTACCATTAATTTACGACACCCAACTGGATCGATTGGCTCCCAATCCTAAGTTGAAGAATCGGTTGCAAATGCCCATTTGGGGCATTATGAATTTCCTCGTTACAGCAAGCTTTTTATCCAGCCTTTGTATAGAAATCCATCTGCTCATGATCGCCGACCAAGTGTCAAAAGTTAATCTTCAAGGATTCATTATCAACGGGTTTCTTGCTGTAATCACGCTTCAGCAAATTGCAACTCTGTACGCGTATGAAATTGACCCCTTCAGGTGCTCCTCAATGGTGTCCATCATATTTGACATGTGTGGTGCCCGATACTTGGGTAATAAAAAAACAAACACGGCTTCCTTGGCAATTGTCAGTGTGTGCCAGACAGTTACTCATGGCTGGTTCACCGCTAGTTATGGCTGCTTGACAAGGCTGTTTCCCCATATTTTGTTAAAATTAAAAAATTATACAACCGCTAGTCATGGCGGTTTCACAGCTAGTTCAATTTTCAAATTATATTTTATTCATGAAAAAATGGTTGACCACTTATTAAATTATTTCCAACAGATATACTGGATTGACCACATAACTTTTAAGCGGCGAGAGAAACCCCTCACAAGTGGCAACACCTGATAGCTGTACAAAATACATATTGCTCCTTTGTGAGTGGTTTCTCCTGCAAGCTCATTCACGCTAAGAGTCATAAGCTTGGAAGAGTAAACAGATCAATTTCTAAAGACAGTTTTGTAATATTGATCATAAAAGTCCATGGTCAGGTTTTGAGATAATCCATTTCGAAAATATGGACCAACTAGCGGTTATATAGTTTTAAATCTTAACAAAATATTCAAACAGCCATAACAAG
>VICI01001679.1:0-20646 GCA_019593645.1 Akabosia matsudoensis
AAAAAAAACGAAAAGAAAAATATTTAAAGAACTGACTGTTCTGAACAAGTAGCTTGGAAAGCTGTTTCCAGCTCCGATCCTACCACCGTACAAACAGTCTCTCACATGGAAGGGCTCAGGAAAGTAAAAAGCCTTTTATTATCATCCTGAAGTGGACACGGACGTATGGAAATAAAAAAAATTACGGACCCTGTCGTGCGTCTAATTTGTCTTTTCTCCTTTCTCTGTGTTGATATTTCTGAGGGTAAAATTTTACCGTGGAGTAGTTTCAGCGGGGGGAAGCTGCGAAAATTGCCAAAAAATAACGCAAAACAAACATAACTTTCTCTGTTGCCACTTGTGTATTCGAGCCGTAGGAGACAGGTCATCATCAGTAGTAGCAGCAGCGGGCATATTTTGGAGCGTCAATGTATTTTTTTTTCTCGTGTAAAATTTTTGCGCCGTTGATGCAAAGAACCGAAAATATTGAAGAGCCTACTTAGTTTCATGTATAGTGCTATTACAGCTTTTGGTATGCAATATACAATAAGTTGACACAAGTTAATTAACAAAATACTTATTCTGTTGCTTTCTCCTCTTCGCTGTTCCCTTTCTAACTGAAAATAGGTGGAATAACTTCAAGCTAGAAGGGCAGACAATAGAAAGCCATACACAATACCACTAATAGTGAGTAGCTTATAGTTACCTATGCAAAGGGCTAGAAATAAAATAAATGACCATTTATAGATAAACATGTACCACGTAGCTTTATATGGTGAGATGTAAAAGTATTTGTGAACAAGACGCTTACTTCAAAAGATTGTTCTCGAATTGACCAGTTTAAATCTCTAAATTTCAAACTTGAAGATAAAAAGCCACACAAATCAATGTTAAACATCGAGCTGGGCACACATGTTCTTGGTCGAGACTAGCTCAACGTGACTTTCATGCTTTCCTCCTCGACCTCCATAAAAATTTAGTTGAGTGTTGATACAACTCTGACAAATGCGACGCAGAGGTTGTCTGTGACAGATGAGGGAGAGTCGTCTCCACGTCATGATATTTTTTTGTCAATACAAACTTCTTTTTTGTGACAGTTTTTTTCTGCTTTTGAAAGCATATAATTCGTAGATAAAAGCTCTGGAAAATATTATTGGCGGACATGATGATAAATTTCCTCTACTCGTATTCAATTTACTAATTTTCTTTTCATCTCTCGGGCAGCAGTAAACGTTCAACTATATTTTAGTTTGAAGACGATAAAAAGCCATTCAAGATGAAATAGAAAATACAGACAGGCAGGAATACTTTGGAGACATATGGATGATGTGATGAGTCTCGCTACCTGGAACGCCGACGCCGCTACCATAAAAGAATGCAAACAGTTCTGAGCAAGTATTTTCGCTCTTCAAACATCGTTACAAACATTTTACCCTACCAAGGGTTAGGAATAAAGGAAAATCAACAACAATGAAAATCTACAATAGCTACCACATTGGTCTCGTGGGGAGTAGTGAGCGAGTGGGGCACAAAATAATAAGTTACCTTTCCTTTTTCTATTATTTTCGTTATAATAGAATGGGTTGTGTGCACAGGCATATCATTATGATTATTATCACTTTGCACACATCAGCAGTCCCAAAAAAACTGCAAGACAAAGCATAAAACCAGTAGAGGCAGTATAGTGGCTTGTCGTAAAATGAAGTCAATTTTTTTTGTTTGATTTCTAACAAAGAGCGTAAAATAAATGTTCTAGTGGATGCCAGCGTACACACATTTGATGTATTTCTGGAAATATAAATGCGAAAACTTTCTTGATAGACCCATATTAATATAATAACAAAACAGTCAGAAGTTCCGTCGAAAACGGGTATATAAAACAAGGTGGATAAGTAGAGCACAATTATCATAGCAATTGAGGCAAACTTGGGTTTGGACTGATAGAGTATCACGGTTGTAGGTGTTCTGCAAATAATGGGCCGTATTGGGAATTGGTGATTGGTCTCCGCAGAGCGGCTTGGAAAAAAAATTATTTTATACCGAAGGTATTTCTATTTTAAAAACCCATACAAAACTACTACGCAGCGAGAAAATGTGAACTGTTGCGAGTCGGGAATCTCCACAAAAGTAATGCGAGAGAAAAAAAAGTAAGCTGTATACAATATAGACATGTTTATATTATCATCCATAAATAAATTAACAAGTGGCATTTATGGAGGACGGGATTTTTCCCAACGCACAAACTACTCGACAGATTTAAAAAGGAAAGCAGAGGGAGAGAGAGATAAAAGTATAAAAAATAAACAGGGAAAAATATCTTCATCAGAGAAACTCGGGAAAAGATAAAGAGGTTGGAAACGCCTCGCAAGACTTACCAAGGGAAAAACAAGTCTTGGAAAGAAAATTTTGATCCGCTTTACCAAAGTTCCCACGAGTGATGAACGCCTAATAATAACATATTTTACGCTTTGAAATCTTGCCAAGAGAAAGGTTTTTTTATTTATTCTTTTGCTGCCTGTCTCCTACCGACATTCCGTTTCTAAAACCTCCTTCAAAATGACAAAATCCCTCCATGTCAGCGCGCCGAAGGATGTCGTATGGCCACGCGTATATTTTTTGTGCAAACAGACGCTTAACCAACAAAAAATATGTCATGAAAAATTCTTAAAACCGACTGTTTCTCTTTCTCTCTTCTTGTTTTCTTGTGTGAATACGCCCTGAAAATTATAATTTATAGTTTAATGATGGCCGCGCGTGGAGGTTAACAATGTTTTCACTGTGTAAAGAAACTCCTTTAAAAAATTGTTTTCCTCTAGGAGTGCTCTAGGATAAAAATAACCAAAAACTTAATTTGAGCGTCTCCTCCTTCTAATTCATCTTCCAAACAGAAAATTTTCACCCCTTGTTTACTTTTAAGATTTATTTTATCATAATACAATACGGTACACATTATAGAAAGCACTCTTCATGTTTCGTTGATACTCCGACGTAGTTCTTTAACCATCGCGTTGGCAGTTTTTTTATATTATTATTAGATTTCCCTTTAATAAGAGAGGAAGAAAATTGGAGTTATGTTATCTTAGTGTTATCGTTATCACCATTCCATATTATTTCAACATAGCACTCTTCAAGATCATAGTCATAGGCGGGGTTTTCCATGTACAATAACGCTATCATTATGATATAGTTACCTAGATATAGTGTGAGTTACTCAAAACCACGGAAAACAATCGCAAAAATATATTTCAAGAAAAATATAGGTAGGGTAGGTTAGGCTAACCATATATATATATATATATATATATAAGTATATATATTGGGACACAACGTGGGTGGTCTAGATAGCCTCTCAACTTTTCTCGTTTTTTTCACCAGCTTTAACTAATCCAATTCGGTAGGATGGAAACGAAATCTGGAAAGAAAAAAAAACTTTGTTGTTCTCACAAAAGGAACCCTTTTTTGCATGTATCACTTTCCTATTCCATCTCTCCCAGAGCCAAAATATATATTCCCTTTCTCTTCGGATTGGAATAATATTATACATTTCTTTTGACTTTCTTTTTCTTTTCTCTTGCTCTCTATCCGAGAGTTTCTTCGACGGCACACAGGGAAGAGATGAAAAAAATAGGAAAGTGGAGATTTCCAATGGAATTTTGGAATGATCAGCAGCCAGGGAATTGAACAAAAAAACAGTGTTATCCTCTATCCACAAGCCCTTGATGTAAAATGAGCCGCATTATTTTCAAAGTAGATAAGGCTATCATCCTCCTCCAAACAACACGTCTTTTGCCACGTGAGAAAATGAAAAGTAAGAAGAAAAAGAAAAAGGGATGAGCTACTTTATTGCTGGCTTGATGCTTGCATAATAGTATTGTATGCGCGCCTTTTACACAAAATTTGCGGAGGAAGGAGAAAATCAAAAAATGGCGATGGAGAGGACTGACATTTTTTGTTCATCCTTTTGTCAAATTCATCCATACAGCATGGGAGCAGGCGTTGAGGGATGTGAGAATGTAAATAACTGGCACTCAGTTGGATGTACAAAAAAATAGCATGGACAAAAAAAAAAAAAAAAAAAAAGAATTCGCAAATATTTTTTACCTTTGGAAGCGCCAGCTGGCCATTTCCCTGGCATTTAATATTGGTTACGACAAAATACCAACACAGGTGCACTATTGAAGCTTTTGTACATGACACAACTTGTCGCTCAGTTAAAGTCTCCAAAAATCGCAGTTTTGTGGGAAGATATATAACGTTCAGAAAATAATCATCGTAATTTTCTGTCTTAACCTTTCTTAAGGCAAAATGCTTATGATTTAAAGAACTTCTTGTAATTATCAACGATATGATACGAAAAGATCTCCATAATTATAGGCGCCTCTTGGCTATCAGAGAAAGTGGATACTTCAAACCTGGGAAAATTGTTACAAAAAAAACTTCCCGGGGAAAGCGTTGATATTCATCACGATACTAAAAATGAATGCATCATTTTTCTGCTAAGAGGGCAATCTTGTAAGACATTTGTCTTTTACGCGGCTCACCAGGACCAACAATGAAACTACTTGTTCTCCCGTTTCATTTTACGATCATGATGACTCCTATCTTTATTGTTGTTCTATCAGAAGACACGCTGTTTGATCTTTTATAGAGCTTGATTTTATGATACCAATGGTGGAAATGTTGATGACATGATGTTTTAGCTGGTCGAGAGGAACAAACCTCCTGGTGTGATTTATCACCTTGAGTAGAGGCTTAGCAAAGTATTAAGCCTTATTTTATTGAACGCACGCACATACTCCTCAAACAACATAAATTGAACAACAAGAAAGTTTTTTTTCTCTTCTGGTGAAAGTAGCAACAGACAAAGAGAAAACCCAGTGAAAATTGTAGAGGAGCATAAGCTTCCTGACATGGATCACAATGGCTCCACTCCATCAACGTCATTCCCCTCCACACATAAAAAAACGGGCTGTGTGGTGTTGCAACTGAAAATCTGCAACAATTTATAACCCACCGTCGTACACCAGTAATAATAAAAAAAGATAAAGGTAAAATGACGCAAAAAAGATGACTGTGAAAAAGTGATGATGGTAATCATTCTTATACAGCCTCACTCTAAGATTCCCTCATAATCACCTTATCAGCTGAGGATATCACCTTGTAAAACCTTCCAAACGATCCATCTCGAGTGTGGAACTATTTTTCAGACGGCTAATTTTACCGAAAATGTGCAAAATATACTAATAATGGCTATATAAATTAGAAAGACACTAGAATGTCATCCTCCAGAATGGATGATTGGCTTTTTCCCCTCAATACGTCCAAATAGTGATGGAACTCTTTCATGAAAGGAATCGAAAAAGTCTTTCATTCAATTCATTTCAATTCATTTTGAAAGAAATGAATTGAAAGGATTAGGTCATATGACTGAATTGAATTGAATGGGAGTAGTCTTTCAAACATACTGAAATGAAAGGAAATAAAAGGAAAATTATTTAAAACACAACAAGAAACTTGTTACATGTAAAAGCCACAAAAGAAAGATAAATTTCCCGATAATTAAATACTTACATGAACTTTAACTACATTCAGGCGTTTAATGATGAAATTTAATTAATTTTCTAATAAAACTAAAGCCCTGAAAGACCATTGAAACGTTTCACCTGATTCCTTTCAATTCCATTCCTTTCATATGAAAGAGTGGAATTGAAAGACGTAAATCGGCAAATTGAAAGGAATTGAAAGACAACTTCCTTTCGAAAGACTTTGAATTGAAAGGAAAGGCTGAATTGAAAGACTTTGAAAGAGTTCCATCACTACGTCCAAATTTTAGCATCTGTTTCATTGTGAAAACGATGGATGGCTACATCGTATCTGCCATAAAAGGAAATAGAAAAAAACTACCTTTTTTGTGGATTTAGCCTTTAAAAACTCTTTTGTTGCCACCTTTTGCACTCCTCCTCATCATCAACACAATTATTTGTGGCAACAAAACCCGCTTTGTTGTTTTGTTCCGGAAAAGAAAGCGCTTTTAGATTTGGTGCGTATTTCAAATACGGTTGATTAAACCTCCCGATCCTGATGCAAAAGGCAATTGGTCTTATTAGTCTTCAAGGAATTAGTCAAGTGAGAAAACGAAAAAACATTTTCTCGTTGTAGAAACTGGCTAGAAGTGGAGAAAGGTGGAGAAAGTCTATAAAAGACAAGCCAATATTACCTTTCTTTTCATACATCTCACGCCTCTCAGGCGAAACAGTTTTTGGGTCAGTTGGTTTTTCGTGTCTTTCAAAAGGGATTTCCCTTCCAGAGATAAATTAAAGAGAAAATGTGACTTCTTCAAGAAAATGAATCTGGGTACAATAGGGAAACAAAAAAAAACTTGTTCTTTAACTTGTGCCTGACATTTCTCGGCTTTGGAACTACCTTTTCGTAATTCTAAACAGCTACTTGGCCACTTTGTATCGCTCCCTGTTCAGAATTCCTCTCTCAAAGGACAACTCTCAACTGTCGCCATGTTGGCACAAAAAAGAAACGGGTCAGGTTTGAGGACTAATTTTTTTCTCTTGTGCCAGTGAAAGATGTGCTCACAAGAAGGATCCTTGAGATAGACAAGCAATAGACTGTAAATTAACGTAAATTTAAGCCTGACAATCCCTGATTAAAAACGGCAATCGTTTTCAACGAGCAAATCGAGGAGGTAAAGATTGTGGGCGTGACACTAGAGAAATCTAATCTATCAACTTGGCTTGATCACCATCATCATGGAGTAATTGATAGAAAAAACTTTATTGGATTAGATTTCTTCAATAAAAAAATGGTAGATCAAAATGCGTCCTTGTGTGCAATCAATTTTTTTGCCCTGCTTCATCGGCTCGATTTCACTCCCTGGATACCTCGTCAGTTTTTGTTGCGCACATTTTGAGAAAATTTCGCCATAACCACCACGGGCGGCCTAGGATGCCTTGTAAATGAATAACTATGCATGTTATAACAAATCGAGAAACATCAGCATCCACTAACATTCTCTCTGGCATCAATTTAAAATCATCAGAGAATTAAGTTATTTACGTTGCTCTGAAAGGACTCACTAGTGTTTGTTTGAAGGATCAATGAACCAGAGACGACTCTGAGTTCCCTACGAGAAAACGCCGGCTTTCGTGAATCCACTGCTATCGTGGCTCACGCTGAATTGTATGTTTTTGTTTGTATTTAGATTTCCTCATGGTTGGTTAACTTCGAGAATTTGACTCTTTTCGCTGATAGCACGTAACTCGCTTTAAGGTATTTGTACAAAACCTGCAGACTGAATCGCCAGCCTGCACTAACCAATCAAATTGGGACGGTGTGTTTGGGAATACGTTTCTAATTTTTCATCGTCACAGGTCTATAAACCTCTTAATATATGTATTATTGATTATCTTCATGTACCGAAAATCATAGATCATTTTACAAAACGTTAAATCCAAAAATACATATGTTAGTGCGAAATATCTGTGTCTATGTAACTTTGATCAAATGATTATCTAGACAGAGAGATTTAAAAACCAAATGAAACTTATATTAAATGAAAATGCATTTTCTTGCAATTAGCATGTTGTCATGTGTTATAATGTTACCGTAAATCCTCTAAAGAATCGCCGGGGTCTACATATAGTACCTCAATAATAGATTTTTCTGTATTATAGATTTTGACGTTACACGAATCTATGCAGCACAATGCACATAATGTTTCTTCATGCATATATGTCCATACATAGCATCTGGTAGTCTAGAATTACATTTCTGGGCGTAAACCCAATTCTCTTAAACCAACCAGGGAAATAGACTCTAGGAAAAATATCTCGTTTGCATTAATGCGATACCATTCCGCATTAGTACGTTATCATCAAGTTTTGGTTGTAAATGTCTTTGCATGAAGGCCTTTCCTCGTAGGAATCGTACGAGAATCATTACAAGGTCCATTTCTCCCTGTTCTCCTTCTCGCGACTACACTTCAGCAATGTTTACTACCTGCCATTAATCTGCAACATGATTCCAGCACAGCTATCGGGAGTGTTGTCAAGTGTGAAGCAGACTGTGACTGTGTTACCATCAGTAACTGGAGATCGCATGAAAACTTAAAGTACAAGATAAACTTTTTGTTTCTTCACACATCCACGTTACCCTCGGGTGAGTACAGTCCAACACAACTGTCATCATTTTTCCCGTGCCTTTCACATCGTGATGGAATAGCGTCGTGCCAGTGTCGTCATGAAAATAACAACAATTTCATACACGAAATGAAAATGGAAAAGAGAAATAGAGATGGTTAATGGCTCACAAGAAACTTTTATCGCTGCTATCATCATTAATTCTTTTTTGATCTTGTAAAAATGAAAGGCTTTTCTTCTCAGAGTGTATCAAGTAGTGCATTTTTTTTGCAGTGTTAGACGTTTGTATGGTCATTGGGACGACTTCGATTCTCTGTTGCCGAGTATCGATGTCCGCATGTCCGTTTAGTTTTATCCGACTATAACTTCCGACTTCGAGGAAAGATTCACTCCAAACTTGAGAGACAGGTTCATTAGGACCTACTTCAGATATGATTAGTTTTTGGGCTCAGTACAATTGGCCTTTAGGGTTCTTACTTACCATATGCGGTTGTCTCATACATCATAGAAGGCGGAGTATTTATCTGATCAACTTTAAACTCGGTCTATGGGTAGGACAAATCATGCAAAAGAATCTTTAAATTCAGTTCAAGGGTCCTAAATTTATTTTCCTGATAAATTGCATAGCTTCCAGGGACTTACCAAACTTGGTAAATAGATTGAACCAAGAAGGACTAAGAAGGGCAGTTAAACGGCCCCAGTAGACGACGTTTTTACATTTTCTACTGTTTTAAAGAAATATGGATTTACTTCAGGCTTATTTTATACTTGTTCAAACTTGGAATTTTATTCGTTAATGGCAATGGTTACCTATTACGTTGCAACGGCTTATTGTTTTTTTAGGACAACAATTTAAACCATAGTGCAAAACCAATCTTAACGCCGTAAACGCTTCTTGAAAAAAAAATGTTTTCACCTATTTCACTCATTCTCATTCTACGTCATTCTTTGCTTCGTTTCTTTCTCTATTTCTCTCGCTCTCTTTCCTTCCGGCACTCCCTCTCAGACTAGAAATGAGACTTCTAACTAATCTCTGCCAAAGGTACTGTAGTCCTCCCTTAAGACTCAAAAAACTTCAACTTAATTTTTTCCTTTGTAGTTAATATTATTCCCACGACGATAATACCCCCTGGTTTTACACATCCAGCATCAACAACAGCAGAGAAAAAGATAGGAGGTAGCAGTTTTCAACTAACTAAGAAACATCATGATCTTCTAAACGACTGCCCATGAAGAACATCAAGGGCTCATGAAGAACCTTGCTTTGACGTATTTTTAATGACCCAATTAGAGAAGAAAGGTGTATAAAAAAAGTCGAGGCTAAATTCTTTCACAATTAAAGCCAAGAAAAAACTTTGATCTCGTTACGTAGAAAGAAAAGTAGACGAAAAAAACAAACAACTAAAACTTAAGATGAAATCGTAGAATTTCTTTTTTTTTCTCCATTTTCCCATTGAAAAAAAAACTTTTTGTGCAGTTACTTGTTTACTTTTTTTTCTTCTTGAAAAAGCGGAAATTGCTACTTTTTTCGCTCGTAGAAAAGAGAATCTCGAGCTTCTTTAAATTCTTTTGACATACACAAAAAAATATATTTCTTTCGAGACACGATCGAATCGTTCTGTCCTTCCTTTTTTTCCATGTTCTTGTTACAAACGTGCTTGGTTCTTGCTTTGCAAGTCAATAGCATCCATTTAAATTGCAAGTGGCCGGTGGTAGTGTGTAGTGGTGAATTCTTGTTCCAATAAAATATCTTGTTAATGTAGAAACTTGTCGGAATGAAAAGCTTCGTTCCGCACAAGTAAACTGCGATAGTCAGAGCCGGGGAACATTTCACAACACAATTCATTTACGGCTATGTGCGGCACGGCACACACCTTTCCGAGTGCGTTCCACTTTAGTGATGATGCGTGATGTAATCGACATGATCATCATTCTCACTTCTATTATCAGCCTGAACGAAACCACTCAAGAGTGGGTGAGTTTTCTTGCGTAGGAGCAGTACCATTAAACCTCTAACAAACGCCCCTGACGAAATTTGAGAAAGTTTCTCTCTCGACCCCGGCGATAATTAGAGACCCAGGGAAATTTAAATTCATAAATTTGTGTTAGTCTGTAATACTATTGACTAGCATGACTAGAATTTAATTTTCACTATCAATTTTAATTACAATTACATTATCGATGACGCGCTCCTCGTCGATTTTTCTCCTCCGAAGCGTGATGCATTGCTGATATTCTGGGCTTAATCTGTATCGTTCACCCGGAGTTTTTAGTAGCTGACGATGTTTAAGGACCCCGGCGTCCTTTAGAGGTTTTACGGTATGTACGTACTGGTTTTTTTTTGTCTGAGCCTTGTCGTTTGCGCTCACATTACAAGAAATAAGGACATGGCCATTCGTCTGAAAAACACAATTTCACGTGTCTCATTGCAAAAAAAGAAAACGAGACTGATTTTCTTTTTCTTTCTCTTAAAAGAAAAATGCTGGGCTCTGTAGCCGGGAAAATAGAATTTATATTGAACCATGTTCACATTCTACTTTGTACCCTTATTATAACTTTATCTAATGGCGTGGAATGGAGGGTGATCTTAAAGAAAAAATATATATTCTTTGAGCAAACTTCCCTTGAAAATGGCATTTTTTTGGATGGAAATTATATTTAAAAAATTTCAGATTGAAGATTTGTTTTTAGAGAAAAAAATAAGTGGAAGCTCCCCGACAAGTTTTGTTCAATTTGGGAAACCAGTCATGGATAATTAATGGAGTGCTTTTAATTTTCAAACGAAATTGTAAAGAATTCATTTTTGGGCTCATAGTTGACTGCATTTATTGAATTTAGTCAAGTGAAAGCTGTGGAGAAATAGACGTACAAAAGAAGTTTCCCTGTTTCCCTTGTGGGGGTAGATGCGTTAATTGAATTTCATATGGAGCTACTTTGACCGATTGTAGTGACAAACGTGTATTTTTACCTGGCAAGTTGGTGGGAAAAAAACTAATCGACCTAATGGGCTAAGTTAAACTTTCAAAATTTGTCGTTTCTTTTGTTGGTATGAAAGAGCTTATTAGGTTAAAAAAAAAGTTTTTCCATTCAATTAATCTGCTCAATGCCGTTTACTTTTTTGATGGAACTCTTGATTCTACCCTGCAATAAATAACGGGAGTTTTTAGACCTTAGCAAAAAATGGATCTTTTCATAAATCCCAAAAAGGTAAACGTCTCGTAGCCTGCAACACATTTTCACTAGTTTTTTTTCATGCTTGGCTACTTGAAGGAAAAAAAAACGAATCAAATCAAGTTTCTCCTAAAACAAACTTTTCCGTGGGCAAACTCTGTCAATTCCCTGGCCCGATTACCTCCAAAGTCTGACCCGGACAGATCGACAAAGATCTTATATCCGACATTGGGACGGACATTATCAAGATCTCGGCTCAAGACAACCCTGCTGGCTCTGACTGTTTATTTTGAAAGAGAGAATTGTCCGCTTTCAGGTAGCATGTCGTTTTTTGTTGCATCGACTTTTCCCCCACTTTCACTCAAGTACCTTTCTAAATGTCTCTTGACCAAAAAAGTAAAACGGTTAGAAAATGAATCTGCTGCAAATGTTTCATATAGACAGTTTTGAAAACCAGTTTGTATTAGTAGAAAACACCAAATTTGATCAAATGCTTTTTATGATATTTAGTCACGAAACTGTTCTTGCTTTTGACTGTAAAGACTCATGCCATGCATGAAACTAAGCTAAACAGTCACAACGGGATTTTAAAAAAAAGATTTTTTTTTCTACACGGGACTCACGTGAAAATGAATTCGAGCGAGAAATAAAAATTTGTACACAGCACTACTAGAGCTCTTCTACTCATCCTCAAAATCAGAGTTGCATCAGTAACATAGTCTCTATTTTTTTGCTGAGCATTATCATCTACCCCAAAAAAAAAACTTTTTTTTATCTCTCTAGCTTTTTTCGGTGTGCGTTAAACTCCTCTACATACTTTTCCCCCACTTTTATTCCTCGTCATCCATCTTTCTAGTCGGTTGAACAAGTTTATCAGTATATTTAGCAGCTAATACGTATCCAGTCCCGGTTGTACACTTGTTGCAAGCACTTGATCCTCCTGTCTGTCGTCTCAGTCCAAAAGCCAATATAATTCCTTTTGAAAATACTTAGACAGGAGGGAAAATGCTTTCGCATCCTTTTTATAACCGTTTTTTTTCAGTTTGCAAAGTCCTGGATAATTTTTTTTCTACCGTTTCCCAAATGAGAACACTTGCCTAATGTGAATACTTGAGATTTTACCAATGAAAAACTGGAGCCCTACCATACCATCATTACAAGCGAAATGATTTAACTCTTTTTTCTGCTTTCTTTCGAAAAGTAAAAGTGCTAAAGTAACCGGTGAAAGCAAACTTGGAAAATACTACACCCAACCATATTTTGAGCCCAAAACTTGTTCATCCAGTGAGGCATGTTTGCAAACGCCCAGCTGAAGAATCTCTTTTGGGGAATGAATGGTAAATTTTTCAATTTATTATTCTATAGCCCTTTTTATTGTGTAAACTAGGCTGAGGAAGGATGTTGTTTGGTGAAAAAAAAATCCCTCTAGTGTACACTGCTACAAGGTATAATAAACTAACCCAAAAAGAAGACCATTTTAGCCAATTTTCGCCTCATTCAACTACAAAAAAATCAACTTGCAGCGCATCCAGAAACGACGATAAACGTGTTTACAATGATTCTATCGGTGTTGTACATTCTTGATGGTTTTTTCTTTCTCCTAACCAAGTCTCTCCTGATTTTTCTTCTCATGCTTCTCAGGCAAATTTCCCTGTTTAATATTATTCCATTGTCCCCCTGTGGTGATGTATTGGTATGCGTATTGCCGCACCAAAAAAACACACAGAGGCTGGGTAAAGATAACCAAAAAAAAACAAAACAAACGAACGAACAAGTTGTGCGATTGTAAATGAATATAAAATCGTGTGTCGAGAGAGAAAATTGTTTTCTCTGTGCGATTCTCTCTTTTTTTCGGCAAAAAAAAAAAAAAAAAAAAAAAAACAGATACCTTTCCCTCTAAATCCTATTCCCATTTTCTCTCTGGGCGTTCTTTTATTGATTGCTGTGGAGTGACCTCAGACTTGTTTTTCACTATTTCCTGTCTGGCTGCGGTGGTGCACTTGCATGATTTTCACCCAAAATTCGTTTGAGCCCTCTGAGGTGATAAATTTTATATGACATTCGTAACGCCGATGATGACACACCAGTACACATCCAAGGTGAAAGCTGTGACTACGAGAATATCATGGACTCATGGAGAAAAAAAAGTGATGCTTCCGTGGAAAATTGTAAGAATTGTGCATGGACTATGGCCACCATCGTGAAATTAGTAACGCCGAAAATGTTTTGTAACTCGACGCGAAAGGGTTTTTTCTTCGATTTTATTTTGTCACATTATCCAGCCATTCTGGCCCTCCACACTACTCAACAAAAAGAGAGAAAAGAAACCTGTTCAGCTGAATCAAATGGCGAGAGATATCCTGCCAAATAAATTTTTTACATGAAATCAGCAGAAAAAAAGAGGAATGATGGAATATAAATGCGGAGCCTGATTATAGAGGAAAATTTTCTACTGATGTGGTTCTATAACCTTTTGCTGACATCTTTATGGCTAGTATCCAAACTTAGTGTCCGTCCGTTTTTTATCTAAAAGTTTTACCATAAAAGAGGCTATTTTTTTATTTCTAACTAGCTGATTTTATTAGAGTCAAGCATGATTTATCTTCGCTACGTCATCATACACCTGTTCATCAATCTTTTTTTATTACTTTCTCCGTCAGCTCCATCCGAAATCTCTCTACAGTTGAAACAAAAAAACGCCTATTTCCGATTTAGATAAGTAGCGAAACGCGTCAATATACTGACAACCTAAATGCTCTAAAATTCTAATAATGCGACAAACAAGATGTTTATGATGTAATGAGCAAGATGCATGATGCGCCAAACATGGAATCTATACACAAGGATGTGCCGAATCCTATGTCCGCACGTGAAAAGGTTAACGAAATTTTGCGAAAATGGCAGACGGACGGCCGGACAGACACACGATGATTTTTTATTAAGTAGCTGTCGTTACTTGATAAAATGAACTATGAGTTTCCTTTAGTCCTCCAGTAGAAATATATAGTCTATGATACAACAAACAAATAAAATACTTGAACACGCTTTTCTCTTCCTTTCACCTGTCGGAATAATTAGAATTTATTTTCTGTCCGACTTTCTCTTCCCAACAAGATAGGCAGTCGTGGGGAAGGTTGCGGCTGGGGTAAGCTAATAAAATAAAATAGAAATCTATATAAAATATGAGTTGTGTTGTATTTTCTTTTATTGTGTGCATCCACACTACACATGTTATAACACAAAAAGACAACATAATTCCAAGAGCATTGGCACTGCCGGTGTGTTCTCTAAAGCCTTGGGAACGAAAAAAAAATCAAAAGGAGGAAACTAGTGAATCCCAAACTATTTAATATTCTTGCACAGCTGCCGTTCTGTACAGGTCTAGAAAAAAATCCTCTTTATTTTCCACCATCTGCTCACCTCTGGCGAAAAAAAAACCTGCAAGGCTTTATATTTTTTTTCTTCTAATAAACGTACAAGGTGGAAATATTTATACACAAAATGTTTGTAATAAGAAGAGTACATAAAACATTAATGGCATTACCATAAACTTGCCAAAAAGAAAAAAAAATACAACACGACCGGGACAGATGAGCCCGCCAGAGAAGATCCCTGTACAAAGTTTGAACTTTCTCTATCACAAAAAATTGTAGGTCTCTTCTTTTTTTTACACTATGGCCTGGCTATTTCTCGGATCATTCAATGAGCCATATTGTGAGAAAGAGAAAGCATCGGTCATGATCTGACTCCAATAAAATAAACCCCAACACATTCATCATTTATGTTTCTCGCGTGTAGAAACATATCTCCAACGCTAAAACTTGTTTGTTTCAAGCTTTTCTCTTCTGTTTACGTAACTTAACAGAAAAAAAGGCTCCTCTGTTTTTTTCTCTTGTGTGCCATTCAGAGAAAGCCCTTTCACCGACCCGGTCATATTTGTCTACAGTGTTTGGATCGTGAAACGTGAAGTTTCATCTGTAATTTTTTTTCTCTTATTGATTAAACAGGTTTTTTGCCTTCTTTCGTTTTTTTCGCTTTCGATAGTGGGAACACGTTTGATATTACATCCTCGAGAAATTGGATCCTCATCGTGTGGAGTCATTCAAAGACGAGTATGGCTATAATGAGATTACAATAAAGTCTTTTTACAGCACCTCTGGTAAACACAAAAAAATAAAAATAAAAAACTTGGCCGGCTTCGTATTCAACACCAGACGCGCTTTCTCTCTTTTTGACCGATTTTCTCTCCTCTTCACAAGATTTACTTTCTCTTTAATAATTACTAGATTACGTTGTAGAGAAACTGGAGGGCTCAACAACAACCATGTTGTGTACAAATAACAAACAAACAGAGAGAAGCAATACAAAAAAAAACAAGTTTGAGAGGCTTTAGGGCTTCTACACGATATTGTTAGTCAGGGAAAGTTCATGCCAAGTAGGTTACAGCAACACCTCTCGCATGATATCAGTTTTTTTATCCCATTCAACTCACAAATCTTTGTGACAAGTATTTGTTTCGTTTTGTATTATTAATTCATTGTTTTCACTCTGCATTTAAAGTACAAAGCTGCTTGTTAGCTGTGTGCCCCTGGGAGGTCGGTTTGGGGGAAATTGAAAACATTTTGTTCAGAAATAAAATATACGACAGCTGCATAAATCTACACAAAAAATGTGAAATGAACAAGAACGGAGAACCAAGGTGCAAATGAAAACGTTGTGAAAATATGTTGGACGTTTTATTGCCTGATTGATTGGTAAAAGTTGATAAATTCAAAAATTTAATTGGAAATTTAGCAATAGTAAGCAAAGAGATAATCTTTTTTTTTGTACTAAATCTATACAAATTTTTTTTAAATAGCTTTGTAATCCCGCAGTTAGGTTAGGTATTGAACGAAGTTGCAATTTCCGCGCTGTTTTATGTACACAGACCCGTAAGGAACAATGATTACGAGTTTGGCTAGAAGACTAAGTAATTTCGTCAATGGTTTTGTTAAAGTGTCTACAGGCTTATCCATCAAAATGTTACCTACTTAATATTACAGGAAAATGAAAGTAATCTACTTATTTTTTTTCATAAGGCAAACTCGTAAAAAACTAAAAACTACCGGATAGAGTCTTGATTACAGATCTCCAGGTGGGAGCCACTTAGTTTTATCTACTTTCTATGTAGGAACTCTAATGCTCTTTCTATTCTAGAGATTTAGTCTGTCAAAAGTTTTACTGTGTGCATGTTTATGTACAGATTAATTGCATGAATTCAGCACCTGAGCGAAAATATCTCGCGTAGCAGGCATTCCTTAAAAAAACTATAACCTGATTGGTATCCACCAACTATGGAAATTAACAATTCTGTTCGAAATTACATGAGCTATCCTAACTAGAATCAATTTATATTTACAGAAGGCTTTCAAGTATGGAAATGAATCTGACAAGTAAACCTACCTTTCGACTACACAGTTTCAGACCGGAAATGGATGATGAAATACACTTTCAAACACGGACAACACGGATGTAGCCCATTTTCTCAAGCAGGCCCACACAAGCGTTGATTTAGCGGCCAAAAAGCTTATAAATGCACGCTAAGCAGACGGGTCAAAACACTGCTTGATTTAACAGTGATGTTTTGCTACGGAACGGGGAACGAACCCAGAGCTGGAATAGATTTCAAAAAGTTGTGCCATTAGAAGTGAGAAAGGTTGTATTTCACTTGAATCAAAATGAATCAGAACTTTACTAAAGGTATTAACAACCTTTTGCACTCATGTGTAGGCCTGCTTGTGAAAATGGGCTACACTATTGTGTTCTCCGTGTTAAAATTGTAATTTTTAACACTTATATCTGGTCCGAAACGGTGTAGTCGTAAGGTAGGTTTACTTGTGAGTGAGATTCCTTCCATTCCTTTTTCTTAGCTGATTCAATTACTGATGCTGGTAATGGTGAAAACTGCTCAAGTACTCATGGGAAAGTACTTTCAACAAAAAGATATACATATTCGAAACAAAGAAAACTAGAGTAAAGCTTGGGCAATTAGAGCGACTAACTGACCTACTACGTAAATAATATGCCTAACTGCAGGATTACAAAGAATTTTGAAGTAGATTCAGAAATGTGAACTGTTTCGCCTGATCTCAAGTTGGAAATATTTATTCTGGTTTTGAGGCGTCAGAATTGGGAGGAGTTGAAGGTTTTGGTTCTAAAGACGCATATAAGCCAATTTCAGAATCACTGTTGTCTACTGCCGGAGTTGCTGGATACATGGTAGAGGCTTGGGCCGAGCTGCTAGGCTGACGTGCGTCCACTGGCATTTCTCTGTTGACGTGAGCAGGTTGGTTTCCAGTAAAATCTTGCTGTATAGCATTGAAGGAGGCTGATTGGTGTCCTGCTACTGCCTCGGAGTAAGTTGGCGGGGGCCGATACGAGCCGTCCAGTGGATGTCCCGGAACAATCAGAACACCGTTAGAAACTGAAAAAATTCATGTCAAATTTTCTAATGAGTGTTCAAGTAACGGCTTCAATGCGTTTTGATGGAGATTTTGCGTACCTGTTGTGTATGGATAGACTGGATTGGTCGGAAGTCCGTTCGAATCACTGTTCGGAAGAATGTCGGGGATACCTACACTGAAACTCGCTAGATAGCTCCCAATCTGAGATGCTCCTCCTATCCACGGGGCAAAAGGAGCAACTGGGGAGGTCGGTGGGTAGTAAACCCCAGAACGTGTTGTACCTCCTAATGGCATCCGATTTTCACGAGCCTCGCGACGCCAGCGACGAAGTGGAGTCGCTCCAGAGGGCCGCTGTTGCTGACCGATCATGTTGTGCAGGATTGGCGGAACGGGGTTCGTCAAGTTGACCGCCCAGTACTGTGGCCCCGGTCCCCTGAGGGGCGGCAGTTGTACGAGAGGAACAATTACTGGAACTTCCCTTGCAGGCTCTTCGCTAGGCTGAGGAGGAGAGGAGCTGACGTCTGGCTCCCACGACTCATCTTCCCGATCGTCCTCAGAAATAGCCACCATTCGGTCCACCGGCCGCTGTCTCTTGCATCGTGATCTTCCCAAACTCATATGGCGTCGCATTGCTGTCACACCAAACGAAAAAAATGCCAAAACAAATTAAAAATGCCTTCAACAAATGAATATTCCACGAACCCTTCTCGCTTTTCCTGATTTGTGTTTTAACACACTGCCGTCACGTAGACAGCAACTGGTTATCGATTTCCTGACAAGCTTCCTCCTAATCTGGAAATACGCCAAAAAAACGAGTCACAAGTCAGGCCCCGGCAGCTTAGCAAGTTTGTCCCATGTTCCCGTTCCAAACCTCAACTGCACCGCCGTACAGGCCGAACAAAAATATGTCGTCAACTTTCAAAATAAAAAAAATAACCTAGTCACCTGACGCGTGGTCGACCGTGATTGGTCACAAAGCATAAATTCACCTACTCATCAGTAGAGCTTCCACCGTAAAATAAAATATGGTGAACAACATTTAAACAACTTTTTCTATTAAATATCACTTACGCCGTGAAAACAATTTGGTGCTAGGTTGTGTGGCAGGTGTATGTCAAATGATGTATGACATTAAATGCTAGTTCCATAATCATCAAGTGTACTTCCCTTTTCTTGATCATGTGCATGTGCAGCTTGTGCAAAATATTATATGCAAAATCTTAATAGTTGACTTATCTTAACTATGCTTACGGAACGCCGATGTACATCATCTTTTTTATCGTCTCTCCACAGCTAGTCGGGTTATTGTCATCCTAAACCTTGTCACAATTTTTTTTCTTGTACAGCACGAAGTAATAATTAGTCACGTAAGCATTGGAGCATTTTTTTTCTTCTTCTGTTTTGTTTTGTTTTGCCGAATAAAATAGTCAGCCATGTTTGTCTGAGGAAATAGTAAAAAAAATACATGCCGATATTGACGCTCCAACAAAGAAATTTGGCTTTGGTGGTGTTTTTTTGACATGTTGAGGACGTGAACGTGCCGGCGTTGCGAACCCGGATGAGTTTTACGTCGCCCCATAACTTAAAACTCGGCTTGATTTTGCACGTCTACGCCATCTACCCAAGTGTCTAGAGCGTACCACGAATGAATACGAGGACAAGCGCTATTCCTAGATAGCTGGATACAAGGTCGCTAGATAGCTTGTCTTGTTTCCTGTCTGGATATCGGTTTCTCGCCGTAGCAGCGTCCTGGAAAAATTTCAGCCATGATTTCAATGTTCAATAAAATTCTTTTGATATGGAAGAAAAATAAATAGATTCCGTCACGCCAGGTAGTAATTCATTTCGTCACTGATTTGTTTTACTTAATCTTTCGACTTTTACAAAACGAAAATTATTTTTTCTGAAACTGACACACTTTTGAGAAATAGTGGCATTTTTATTCAATTTAGTTGTTATTTTTTTAAATGCTGGCATAGTTTTTTTTTCTTTCTAGAGAAGTAGTCAATGAGATTTCATCATTGAACTACAACATTGAAATATATAGATTTCATATAGGTATATATTCAATATTTATACAATTCATCTGAAAGGTAACTAGGGAAGTAGTTTTTTTTATATATGTATATGTTTTTGTCATGTTAACAGGCTCAGAATTATTTTTTTCGTAAAAATATTCCTTTTCAATGATACAATAGTCAAGCATCACATTCAAGATTCTGTCGAGAACTCAAGTTTAGCTAAAAAATAAAAGTGTCAAACTTAATTTTACTTAAACGAGTGTGGTGGCCTCTAACGAAACAATAAATATAAAATCAAAAACAAAACAATAAGAAAAAAATCTATTTCCCCAAGAAAGTAAACTTGGAATTAAGAATACATTTTGGTTCAAGTACAAAATAAATATATTGATAAGAGAAAATAATATAAAAAATGATTGCACTTAATACTCCTTTAAACAAATGAGAAAAAAATCTTATTTTTACTTATAGTACAACCTAGAGAGAATTGTAAAAAAAGAAAATTTACTTTCACTTCGTTCTTGTTTTGGCGTGTCGGCTGGCGTGGTTTGTTTGTTTTTGTTTTTTTTGTTGCCCGACACTGGAGCAATATAATCTACTTTGTTTTACACTGTTGGTCTGGAATGTGAAAGAGCTGGACCGTCTCGAGCCTCGTTGGCGGTAGTGGAGTGGGCTGCTTGTAGAGCAGCACCTGCCCCACCACCGGCGGCTGCAGCGGCCGCCGCTGCTGCATAATATCCTCCGTTGAGAGCTTCTGGGAAACCAGGTCCGCCTGATGTACTTGCTCCAGGGCCCATGAAGTACTCTTTGTTGACACAGTTTCTCAAAGAGTCTGGGATCCGGCCGACAATGGCACGACGAATTTCTGATGCCGCCATTTCC
>VICI01001680.1:0-20644 GCA_019593645.1 Akabosia matsudoensis
GTCTGAAACAGCTCAAGAGCTTTCTTGTGGTATGAATGAAAGTAGTTCTCAATTTTCTAAGAAATTGGAAGCACAAGTGCTTCCATTTCGTGGCATTTCCCAGAATTAAAACCAAACAAGAGGATTAGAGCAGCTATCAAAGTGTTTCGTATAAAAAAAGTACTTGCTTCGTTAATTTTATTCTTGTCTTCTTGTTTTTTTTCACACACAGAAACTTTTCCCTTTCCACTTTATTTAGATACGAGAGTTTACAATTCATTTTCTGGGCTTCGATAAGTACCATTAAAAATAATACACATTTGCATTTTTTTGATATTGTAAAATTGTATTAAAATAAATAATTAGCTCAATACACTCACACAAAGACAAGAGATAATTTTATAATTGCGGTTTAACACGAAACAAACTCATTTTCAATTTTTTTACGTACAAAAACAAAAAACGGAAGGAAACTGTGTTACTAACACAGATAATCTATGTCTCTACTTATCTATCTACGAGCAATGTCGTCTTTGAGGAAAACTATTGGATACTTTCTTTGACATGGCCATACATAAAACCATAAATTTCATAACTATACCTAACTCTACTTTATAAGTTTATAACTCAGTTTTTAGACACGTACTCATGTCTGAAACAAATAAATCCATGTATCGAACTGTACAGATTTGCGATTTTGTTTTAAAAAAGCTAGATTCAAGTTGACATATTTCGTTCACTGATTCGGTTTCCGGTAACGGTGCCTTGCAATGAATCCAAGTAAATATTCTTTCGTCACAGGCTGGCTAATACTTTGGCAAACAGCTAGAATACAATTAAACCACGGTTAACTTGTTTCCTTGAATACGGCTTTGACAAAAGCCTTATTACCTTTAGCAGTTGAAAAGGCATTTGGAAAAGATTTATCCGTTCTTTCTCTGAGGAATACCCAATTCCCGTTGTCAAACTTGCACTCAATAATTTTGTTGTGAAGACTGGAAATCGCTTTGGTGACTTTCATCCTAGCAAATGGCTCTTTGAGTGAGCCTACGTACAACTCGCCAACCCGAGTTGTCAACAATCTACCACAAACAGAAAAATTTATATTGAAATACCCAGTAAAAGCTTAGTTTTAGCTTGGAAGTATTATTTCTCACCCTTCGCCACTATGCGTAACAATTTTCAGTCTAAAATCCACAGTGTTCAAATGCGGCGGTTTCCATTTCAAAACGTTATCACACCTTCCACACGTGTACGGCTCTTTCACAGGTTGGAAAATAGTTCCATCCGGCTCATGACTCAGCTCCTTTGCCAACTTTCCCTCAATTATCTTCTCCGTATCCTCTAGAAACCAGAAAGGTTTGAATCTCACTCCAAACGGCTCCGCTTGCCTGTCAATGTAGCCCTTCTCCATTGCTTTGTATCGTGGAGTAATCAGCTCGTCCCGAATGCAGTTGAGCCTCACCCGGAAGTCAGCCTTGCCTACGTCTTCCCCTCGAAATTTGATAATATCGTAGATCAAATAGCGAGGTATATCTTCACCGTTAACCTTGTCAATAACCATTTCCCCGTCGACCAATGTGTCTTGTATGTGATCTCCAGTTTCCCGGAATGGAAACTGAATCCCAGGCGCTTGAAACACACAGTTGTCTCGATCAACAAAGTAAATATGAGAGTGTCCGTCGATAAGCATCAGATATCTTGTCCCATCAGCCTTCCAAGAAACCATGTACGGCTTCTCTGCCAAATACTTGACATTATAAATGTCCATGGAAACTGGCTGGGATCCGGGAAAGCCTGTGCCGTTCCAGCCGCACATTTCCTGGACTCGACCTTGAAGACTTTGGAGGACTGATAGATCCGTAATGGGAGTAACTCCAGGAACTCCTTCCATAAACGTCGGGTTTTCTTTAACAAATTCTTTTCGGCCTTTTTTGTTAGGTCGCCGACGTCCATCGTTGTCACCTTCGTCCCGACTTCTTTTGCCATTTTGGTTAGCTGGTGGACCTCCTCCGGAATGACTTGGTCCTGCGATAGCATGGTTTCCACTAGCGTAACCGTCGTCGTCCACAACATCGTTGTCTTCAAAGCACCAGTCCGGAAGTTCCGGAGCAACAGGGACAGCATCGTCAGGATCCGCGTACAATCGACACAGCTCGTCGATATAGTCTTGCTTGTAAATTCCTGGGGGTCGACATAACTTAAAGTGGTTAATAGCTGCGTCCACTGCAAAATCTTCGACTTGACAGAGATAAGCACAGATCAGGAAGCCACTGCGGTTGTAGCCATGGGTACAGTGGACACCGATAATATCATCAGGGTACTTTTCTGAGAAATCTTGACAGATGGTAACAAACTGAGAAATGGCTTCTGGAGAAGGGGTATCCCCGTGACCTTTACAGTTAATTTTGATGTACTTGACGCCTTGGCTCTCAATTTGATCCCGGGGGTAATAACGATCCGTATTGGTTAAATCAATCCAGAGTCCGATTCGCATCTAGCAAGAAAGAGAAACATCAAAACATAAATAAAAGTTGAGTTTAGAGTTGTTCTGGTAAAGATACAAACTAAAAACAACCAACCTGTCTCATTTTAATAAAATCTAAAACAAATTGAGGGTAAAAACGGTTTTCCGGAGGGACGTGTTCATCGTAGCGAGAGCTCAACGGTGTTTTAAAAGCTAGAAAACGCTCCGCAATAAACTTTTCCGACTTCCGGGGACAGTTGAGCCATCTTGGAGGCACTCCACCGTTCGGAAACCGACCCCGATGGCCACCTCCATTGTTGTAGCCGTTCATTTTGGAACCAATACTTTTGCTTGATGAGGGAACAGCTTCTTTCAACGAAACAACTTTAAAGTTTGTTTTTAACTGCGCACTTCCAAGTCAAGCTGTTCTACTCCAGGGGGACTTGGACAAAGGGAGACAAGATGTGCACTTTGAGCACATCTTTAATTGAAACGCATTAAGCTACCTTCCCAAAACAAACTTTTTACTTTTTACCTACTTTGGTCGGCGCAGCTCCTCAGCTCTTAAAAAATGCTGAGGTTATCCTGGGACGACTCAAATACAGAGGAAGAAAGTTTTCGAGAAAATTTTGTAATCCACGAAACCGCGCGCTCGTACAAGGTTTCTTGTTTACTCTATGGTGAACAGGAGATGATTTAAATGCACTCAATAATCAGCTGGGCGTGCAGATGTACTTTTTTTTAGGTGACAGAACACGTAAGCTAAGAATATGACAGCTCAGTTTAGTCAAGTTAAAATTATTTAGAAACTGTTGACTTTGGGACGCAATTGGGATTAAATAAGAGATTCTTTACCTTTCGCCCCTATCTTGAAGTGCTCGGAAAATAAAAATTAATAGTTTTTGTAAGCAACGTTTATGATTGAAATTAGTAAATAATTAGAAATTAGGCTAGTCGTTTGGAGGAATATTGAAAATTCTCAAGATGGAAGCGCTTTTCTTGGAGAGCCATGGGCTCCTGGAGCAGGTTAACTCTTTATTTGTTCAGTTGGAAAGACATGTGGGACACCCAGACGAGATTCAGATTGAAGAAACAATCCAGCGGAAAATTGAAGAGCTCAATCAGTAAGTTTCTAACCAAGTTAGTTATGACGTTAGTGAAGTATGCATTCATATTTTGATATAGGAATGATTTGTTTATTTTGTCCTTTTAGCACGTTTGACCGCTTAGAAATTTACGTGATGAAAGAACCCCCACAGAGAAGACAAACCTCCAGGCTTAAGATGAACCAACTAAAGTATGATTCCGGCCATTTAGCCGTAAGTCATCCGAATCCTTAACAAAATCGTAATTTACCCGTGAACAGTTATTTGATCAATTTAAATTGATGGTTGGTATTCCGTCAGGCTTCACTAAGATCTTTCCAGAAGAAGCGCTACCTTCGCGAAAAGGACAAGAACGACAGGGAGGAACTCTTGAATCGCCGATTCACCACGAACAGTGAAGATACCAGTATCAACATTGACTACTCTCTGACCCACAACAGATCTTTGAACAATGCCAATCGAGGTGTGGACGATCTCATCTCCCAGGGCTACGCCACCCTAGAGAATCTACGCGACCAACGTGAAATGCTGAAAAGAACGCGAACGAGAATGCTTAACTTTTTGAACACGCTCGGCCTCTCTAACACAGTCATGAATTTAATTGAACGTCGGGCTTATCAAGACAAGTTTATCTTATTCGGGGGAATGCTTGTTACAGTGTCCATAATGTTTTTCATTTATATGTATTTTGTGTAGGAAAATTCTAGCTAAAATTACAAAAAAAAACCTATTTATTTTTTTGGCTACGTATAAATAGTATGTAGTTAATTTATGTCGTATGAATACTGAATACCCATATGAATTTGGTACAACACATTCCTGACGAAGATTTTTAAATGCGACCTGCCACGATGCAATCATAATAAAATTTTTGCTATTGATCAAAACACATGTTCTCTTTTTTATATTCAAAAAATCCAAATGTAACGGCTTTATTATAACAGTCCAACAGTCACACAAAGATTTTAGTTATAAAATGCAACTTTTATTGTCCAGCAGCAGCTGCGGCTTCGGCAGCTTGTGACCTGATGATATCTGAATCTCCGGGGTCGGTGATGGACAAGGTGCACACTCGGAAGTATTTACCACAGGCTGTTCCCAACTCGATGTTGTTTCCGGTGTAGTGATGGACTCCGGTTTTGGCTAACATGGCATAATACTCAATTTCTGATTTCCTGTAGAAGTAAAAAGAATGTTGATATCAGAACTGAAAGTTGAGTAGCTACGACGAGCAAGTTGGTTCAAAAGATCAACATTTTCTTACCTAAGTGGAGGAGTATTATTAGCGATGATAACTAATTTAGCTTTCCCTTGACGGAGGCTCTTGATAGTTTGTTTGTAGCCGAGGAGAACCTTTCCCGATTTCATAACAAGAGCTAACCGGGCGTTAATGCTCTCTACTCCCTTCTTCTGCAAAGACGCCAAAGGAAACAAAACAAACGGACTGATTAGATTTCCCTAAGCGCAGTACTTCTCAGCATTAATCCATACTGCTCTAAACCCGCTAACTTTTAACACTTTAACACTGATTCATTGTTAGACTTCATTCAACTCTAGTCAACTTACCGCTTTCTTTGCTGCGACCATTTTGAACTGTTAAGTTAGCGTGTCTTCAAGACAAAACTAATTTTTTTGGACAGTTATCCAATTGAACCTGGAAGAGAGAAAAACCAATCAGGGTTAGATAAATTATTAAAAGATACTGAATTTAAAACAATTATTTAACTCAATACAATTAAAGTGAACACGACGGCGTGCTTACCTCCTCAGAGATGTATTCCTTTCTGCACAAGATCAGAAAAAGACTGGCTCTTTGGTTCAGGGATTGCAATGCTGACTGACGGCATGGTTGTAGTTGAAATACCAGTGGCAGCGCTGTTGCTCCACAGACCGGCGCCTAAGTTCAAATTATCGCCTCTAGATGGCTGCTAGCCATGGATTTTGAAGTTTTCATTCTTTCATTGATATAATATGTTTTTTTAACCAAAATGTCAAAACTCAAAAAAGTCAAAAAGCAAAGCATTCTTTAATGCAACCCAGCATTTTTCTGAGATAAGTGATTCGATCTCTTTTCTTTCCAACCAAATTTAATTAAATTATGCTGCAATTATATGCTCCAAAGGTTGCTCATGTTCCCTTTCAATATAAAATTTCAAACCATTGATCTAGTTATCAAACATCATAACCCATTAAACACAAAATTATTCAGCATTTTCCTCAACTACAAAATTGTTACTGGTTGGCGGTTGACTCACTGTCTCATTCTCATTCATATTCCTTTGACCCTTGAACCCTGTCGCCATTAAACTTAAATCCATCCATTATAATTTTTTACTATTACCATTTACCTTTTCTGCCCAGTCAGCGCTAATTGAAGCCACCTTAAACAATAAAAAAGACATTCATTTTACATTACTCATACCATACATACCAGCGAGTCAGCGTATTTTTTTTTCATTCAAGAAAAACAAAATATCATGCACTCATCTCATGGGAATTTTTATGATAAAAAAACTATGCTTTTTATAATGACAGAAGTAATAGTACTCATCAATGTTTTAAAAACTGAAATACATAAAATATACAACACATCCGTTCATATGTCATGGGTCGGTACGTACACGTAAGTAATTTTTTCCCTCGTCACTTCTATGTTTACGGACTTATCAAAAGTACAAAATAAACAGTTACACACTCTCATAAGCAGATAAAAACTTCAAAAGTACAACTTTCAACGAATAAAACTGTTGTAGCAAAAAAAAAAAGGATATTGATATTCCTTGTTCCCAACTTTACTCTTTCATTACAAGTAAGATCCCTTTCGTTTGCCATCAATGAAAAAAAATGAAAAGTTCCTGGCATTTATCCCTTCTTCTACAGTTTCAACACGACCACCACCACCCCACCAGCTAAGCACTTCTGCCAACAAAAACAGCCAAAAACAGTCTTTTGCAATTCCCAATTTCGCCAAGAACCAAGAACCTGGCAAAATGTTTGTTTTTCATAATGAAACCGTCCAAAAGATCTTATTTCAACTTTACAAACCCATTCATCATTTTGATATATGGCATTTTCTGTAAGAAATCCAAAATACACAGATGAAAAATTCTATCAATCTATTGGCGTATGACTATGATTAAATTAGATTTAAAATTATCATTACAAAGAGTGAGATTTTTTTTTCTCAAAAATCCGAAAATCCGCTCGCTCACTAAATCGCATCATCGTCATCATCATTCTTACATAACAAACAAAATACTTACTTTTCTATTGACCTTTGTTTGTTATTTTTTTCCCGTAAAACCTTTTCCTATTTATCCCGACCAAATACCAATTGTTAGTCATCTCTCTCTCCTAATCTCCCAAAAAATGCGTGTTTTTTCTTTCTTGTCTTCTATTCAACTGCTGCGTAAAAACAAAAAAATAAAACCGATAAGAGAAGTTAACAGTAGAAAAAAAAACTTTGTTTTTTTCATTTACAAGGCTGAAGGCTTGATAGTGTCTCAGAGCAAAATACATTTTTAGTTTGTTTGTTTGGTACTGTGTGTTTGTCGCCAACTAAAATGTGAACAGGGTAAAAAGAAACACCAAACAGAGAGCGAGAGATGAGTTCGAGTTGGGGTTTTACAGTTCGAATTCAAACAAATAAAAACGCAACGTTCACGCGCATACTGAGAAAGAAAAATGTTGATGGAATAGAAAAAAAAAAGGTTTTTTCTCAACAAGAAAATATGAAAATTTCAAATCTAAAATTTCTTCGCGCTACTCCCGGAAACAAATTCAAAAAAACTCGAATCTTGAGGGTTTGATCGAGTCGATTCGAGTTTTTTTTGAAGAAAAACAAAACCCGGAAGAATTTGCATGTTTGCTTATGAATGAGCTTTGATTCATGTGTGTATTCGTATCTGTTCTTTTTTCTCTTTTTCTGTTCATTCACCGCACGAAACGTAAACAACACAGACGAGACAGAGGAAAAAAACGCTACGGGTTTTGTACTCGCGTTTCTATCTCGTCTGTGCTTTATTTTTTTTGTGTTTGGTTTGAAAGAAGAAAAAAAAGCAGGCAACTGAACTGGTGGATTGATGCACTTGGTTCTCTATACTCCTTCGCAATCAAAAATCATCATAACAGGAAATCCTACCCTCCTCCTGTCTCTCTCTATCACACACAGACAACTCACGTATACTCTGTTTTAATCAATTACCATTTTTTCTTTTTAGATTTGTTTCTTAACTGCTCATTAAAATACACCAAAAAGAATACAAGTGTTTAGTGGTGTTTTTTTTCTGTGTGTGGGGAAATAAAAAACTTTAAACCTGTGAAAGGGTTGGACACTTTGACAAAAAATACGAGTATTTTTTGTCGGGTTCTTTTCTCTCTTTTCTTTTGTCCTCGGGTAGTAAAAAGAAACAAAAGATAAAAGTGGAGTGAAAGTGGGTTGGAAGGTGTTTTTAAGTGAAATTATTGTAACTGGAACAGTTTAAACTGTGAACTGATTTGCATTGACGTTTCGCTTTGGAGGGAAATTGATCAAGCAAAAAAAAGTTTATTTTAAAGCGTGTGCTTTGAGTTGTTTTGGTGGAGAAGGTGTAAGAGTGTATTTAAAAAAGTTATTTGAAAAGAAGGAACTACTGAACAATTTATTGTGAAGTGAACAGTTTAAAAAACTAGATTTACTCATGTCTACAAGCGTGTCAGACCACCAGGTACAGCGATGGGAATTGTTTTTACTGCTGGTAATGGAGGAAATGGTATGATGCTAATAATGTTGCTTTGGTTGGGTTTCGTTTTCAGAGAGGTAAAGGTCCAGGGAACTCAGGTAAGCCGCCAAGCAAATGTAAGTATCGTACAACAGTTTCTTTTTAACAGTTTTAAAAATTAATTTTATGTATGAACGAAGATGTAATGCATGTTGTTTGGTATTTATAGTCTCGAACAATGCATCCAAAGGAGGAGATTACGATGATGGTGTAGACTCATGGAGAAATCAAGCACAGCAACAACATCACCAGGTAGGATAAGAATTAATTTTAACTTGGGGGTCAAATTAACGTAGTGTAAATGATATCGTTTTAACTGTTGTGTTTGGGGCTTTGATAGGGATATGGACAAGGCAATGATCCGTACATGTCGGGAGGTTATGGCGGATACGGCAACTTTCAACAAGGAGGATATCAACAACAACAAGCTCCGTTTGGTGTGAACGAAAACAATGGAGGTCCATGGTCTAATGGAGGAGGTGGTGGTGGTGAAATGGGAGGTTTCGTTGGAGGAGGCGGAGGAGGTTCATATGGCTCTCAGGGAATGCACGATTCTCAAGGAGGATATCATGGTGGAGAGGGTATGTTCAACAATGGTGGAGGAGGAGGAAATGGAGGATACAATAATTTTCAAAGTGGGGGCGGAGGAGGCAATCCCAACTTTGGCTACGGGGGTTATGGGAACGGAGGAGATTACTCTACCTGGGGCGGTCCTCAGCCTCGAAAGCACTACGATGACTATTACAGTCGCGATGGGTACGGAGATGAGCGTGGACTCAAGATGATGTCGGAGGGGATGGGAAGTCTAAGTCTCCGAGACAGTGGCAGTGATCCTGACCTGAAGGAATCCATGGGCGGAGGTGGTTCTAAGCGAACCACATGGGCATCTATTGCTTCTCAACCGGCTAAACCGACGACTATTATGAAGAAGAAACCTGGAATGCCCCCACCACCAATAATCCCCGGAGCTTGGGAAAGCAAGAACGGAGCAATTGCTAAAGCTCCAATTGCAGCTCCAGTTCAGGCTCCGCATCCCCCGCCGGCATGGGAACGGCCTAAAATGCCCCCTCCACAACCTGGACCACCTCCATCATCCCAGCCTCCGCCGCCACAGTCCGAGCGTGGTATTCGAGATCGCGATGGGGGACCTCGGGAACGTGACAACGGACCCCGAGATCGTGACAACGGTCCACGAGACAGAGATAATGGACCTCGCGATCGAGATGGAGGACACCGTGGATATGACCCGCCCATGGGAGGTGGTCGCGGTGGATACATGCCGCCAAAAAGCTATGGACATCGACCCCCACCAGATCATTACCCCTCTCAATCATACTCACAACCGCCGCATCAACATAGTGCACCGCCTCCCCCACCAGCCTCTAATTCATCTCCAGAACCACCCCCTCCGGTAGTTGCAGGTACGCGTGCCCGGTTAAACTACGAAGCTTAGTTGTACGTAATTTTAACTTCAAGTATTTATAAGTTACCAATGACTTATGTTTTTTGAACATGGTAGAAAAACTCAAGAAGAATGACTACAACCCTGCATCCTTTGACTTATCCGCTGAAGGCGCCCGCTTTTTCGTTATTAAAAGTTACTCTGAAGACGACATTCACAGATCCATTAAATACGAGATTTGGTGTAGTACTGACCATGGAAACCGTCGACTCAACGATGCTTGGAAAGAGCGTGACGGCAAAGGGCCAATTTATCTCTTCTACTCCGTAAATGGATCAGGTCATTTTTGTGGAATGGCTGAAATGCTGAGCCACGTTGACTACAACGCTTCGTCTTCTGTCTGGGCGCAAGACAAGTGGAAGGGCCAATTCAAGGTCAAGTGGATTTACGTCAAGGACGTTCCCAACGCCGCGCTCAGGAATATCCGCTTGGAGAATAATGAAAACAAACCGGTGACAAATTCCAGAGACACTCAGGTCAGTTTACGTCCCTAAAATTTTTGCCAATGTAGTGTAAATCTTTCCAGTTAGAGACTTGACACCAAAATGTAATTTACAGGAGGTACCATTCGAGAAGGGAAAGCAAGTTTTAAAAATCATCCACACATACACCCACACGACCTCCATCTTTGACGACTTTACTCACTATGAGAAGCGTCAAGAGGAGGAAGATCAACGCCGAGTGGTACAACATGTCCCTCCACCACCACCTCCACATATGCATGAACGGAACAATGATCATGGAGGCTACAGCGGTGGGGGTAGAGGACGTGGTGGCTATCATGGCAACCATTATGGACAAATGGATCATGGAGGCCCCTTTGGTCGAGGTGGACCTCGAGATAGAGACTTCGGTGGGCGCGATAATCATCGCGATTTCCGTGATCATGGAGACAGAGGCATGGACCGTAATCATGATCATCATCGAGGAGGTGGTATGGACCGACCAGAAAGGGGTGGTGGCGGCCACTTCAATGGGAGAGGTGACGGAGGTCACCGTGACTTCTACCAGCGGGTTTGTCTCAATCAGTATTCTCGATTAAACGGCCTCTAAGTAATTGTTAATAGAAGTAAAAAAATGTTCTTTTTTCAAGGATCGTGGAGAATATCCTCGCGGTGGAATGCGTGGCGGTGGCCGAGGTGGTCATCATCCCATGCACGATTAAAGCCAACTGGAGCCAATATTTTCCTCCTCCTCTCTTGACTACTGAACATTTATAAACCGAAAAGTTTCTTTTTTCAACCATTCTTCAGGATACAAAAATAGTGTGCGTGGTTTTGGTGATAAAACTTAACATTTGTGTGGACAGTTTTAGGAAACTTATCATCGCCCATCGTCGTGAATCTAGTTGCATAATATCATCATCAAACTATTTGTTCTAGAACTTCCCCAAGAAGACAAACTTTGGTGAAGTAATGACGTTTTGCTTACCTTTTTTGTGTGCAATGCTACTCTAATGTAAAACAAACATCTTTGATGAACTTGTTAAAATTGACGAACATCTAAGTGAAATAGTTATTTAGGAACAAAAATTATTACGAAAACTGTTTTGGAAAATCAAAATGAACATTCCTTCTCCCTCTTCGCAATCAGGACCCTTCTCTCGTCGTAACCGAGTGCTCATCCATTTTTAGAGATGCAACTCTGACGTTTGTTTCCGAATTTAACTTTTTGTTATTCTTTGTGAGAAAAAAAAATGTTGCAATATTTATTGAAAAAAGCTGTAAAAGTCCAAAATGAAACGAGTCAGTCTGCTTTTTAAAAAAAGTACAGTTTTAGAGTAAAATTCTTTCCTCACCACTATCTACAAGAATATTTTTTCTTGTAAAACTAAAATATTACTGAACCAAGCTTGCATAAAAATAATAATTTTTTTCTACTAAGTACGTTATGTGTAGAAGTAAAATAATAAAAGAAAAAAAATCTTTTTAAATAATAGGCTAAAACATTTTAAACTATCAGAAAAAAATGTAAAACAAAATCAAAACTAAGGATAAAAGTGTAATACGTGAAAAGTGAGTGAAAACTAAGCTGATTGAATTTCCATCATCTACAATATTACATCCATACAAAAAAAGAGAAAATTTTGATGATGAAACTATCTTCTTTCAAGAATCAAGATCCGAGCGTGGTTTACAATTTTTTGTTGTCAAAAGAAACAAGTGGAGAAAGTGAAATGAGTGGACCTTCAAAGAGAAAAAAAACTGCTACAACAGCCAGAAACAAAGAATGCTAAGAAAATGAAGTTTTGTTTTTTAAACCCTGACAATTTTAAAAAGTGCAATTTCTTCTTTAGGTGGTAGTGAAGTAAAAAAAAGATGTGTGTCTATTGTTCAGCGTAGTAAAACACAAGTACTATTATAAAACTTATCAAAAATGCCCCTCGAAACATTCTCTTCCCAAGAAGCCCAACAACAATAGGAAAACGAAAACTATACAAACAATTCTTGTTTCGTGAAAAACTCGTAAACTTTAAAGAAAACACTGCAATGATTATTTTTTCGGTTTTTTATTGTGTTCGTTAAGTATTTGTGGATCGGAACTGGAAAACAAAACATTTAACTGCAATTTAAAAAGGCTGATGAACAATGAAGAATAATTTCCAAGTTTTTACTAGACTTTTTTCCTATAAAGATGGGGTTTCGTTATCCACGTTGTTTTCTCTACAGTGCATTTAAAAAAAATAGTATTTATGATTTTCACCATGAACAAATTTGAAAGGAAGAAAAACATGTCAACTGAACTACAACTACGCATCTTTAATACTTTGTAGAAGAGAACAAGAAGGCTGTCCGTTAAATATGTTTCCAACTTTGTCATCATCCTCTCAACTCTACAGAAATCTACAGTACACGCTACGTTTTTTAACTTGTTATCGACCTTATTTATTTTGTAACCCTATTTAAAATGTGCAAGTGTGGATTGTAGTGTGGAGAATGAACTCTGAAAAGAAAATAGTTGTTGAACAATTTACGAAACACAAAACAAACAAAAAATATGTAACAAATTTTTTCTACTCTTTTTTGCTACCACATCCACCAAGACTTGTTTCTTTTGTAACGCAATTTAAAAAATGTACAAACAACGCCAGTCCAGAAAGTTTCGAAAAAAATTACGAATCGGTGATTAGTGTGCAAAACAAGTGGACATATTTTTCGGTTTTTTGAAATACAGGAATGGATGTCATCAAGTGTGTGTCCATTTCACTGTATACAAACGCCATCATCATCATCAATCAAAAACGAAAAAAAAAAGAAACGTTGACCATCAAGGGTTCCAACTTCATTCAACAGAAACGAAAAAAAAAACTCTGAAAAAAATCATGGAGTAAAATAAGTAAAAAATATAAATTCGCGGAATTTCTTTAGTATCGACAAAACATTTAAAAAAATTGTTTAGAAAGAAAAATACTACTAATGAATTGTAATAGTGACTGTGTAAAAACTCTGCAACTAAAATTGTAATTACTAACTCGAAAATAAAAGAAAATTGAAAAAAAAAAACAATATGTACTTTCTTCCAGTTTTTACTAGGAATGCTTTATGCTTTTTACAGTTGACACGTTTACTTTATCGTATTAATTGCAAAAACCTCAATTTAGTCATTGATTCCATATTTATGAAAAAAAAGCAGCATAATTGCGATAGCTTAAAGAGATGTCTCACGTTGCCCCTTCTGTTACTCTCAACCTCTGCTGGCGAGTTCTTATCATTAATTCCTCCAACTCAGTAATGAATGACTCCATTGCATAGCAAGCTATACTTCTGAATCCAATGTAAGGGATGCGAAGAAGTGAGCCTGAGACAACAAACTGTAAAATGTTGATGCATAAACAGATAATGTTCACAGTGAGCCATCTCTTTGTCCCATATTTAGCCAGACGCGGATCTTGCTCTTCTACGCTTGTAGCCTGAAACAATTTTAAGCTTGCGTCAACCCGGTAGCCAAACAAGACTAAAAATCCGGTGACTATCAAGCCAAGCATAATTCCTCCAACTAATCCAATACTGAGTGCAGTCCTATCAGATGAGAAATGTCCATTCTTATAGTATTCCGAGTCCCTGGCATAGTTGAGAGCTGTCCTTATTTTGCCTTCGTTGCGATTTGAGGAAGGTGCCCGCACTCCGATCAAGACGAGGACAAGCCCAACGATAAAAATACTCAACGGTATAGCGTCCAAGATAATCGTAACCAGGTCAAACCAGGCGAAAACCCGGCATGTTTTGCGAGATGCAGTTTCTACCATTGCTGAAGTTTGATCAAATGGAAAGCTGGAGTCCAAGATATAAGAATAATAATGTGTTGTCAAAGAGGTATAATAAATCTGTCTTTTGCGAACAAAGAAATAAAACATGTTGCCGTGCCGGAAACATGGCAAGGTGCATTGCATGAAATAAGGAATAGTTTTTCAGTTCATATCATTTTAATTTCGATAAGTTCTAGGTATACAATATATAATTTATTTGCTCTAGTCTAAATAATGGATTGTATATCTCTTCATTCATACGAGTATATCCACGCTAAAACCAAAGCTTATTTGCAGTCAAATTAAATTTTACTTATCAAATAGTCAGTTTTCTTTATAAAATTGCAAGCTACTTAGCTTAAAGTCTGCTAAACAATCTGTCTGTCTGTATACTCATCTTCTTACAAAATTAATGTATACATAAAGAATTCGCAGTACACACCAAGTATACACGCAATCGCAATACATATTTATCTATTAAAGGTAGCGAAATGTATTGCTGAGTTTGTTTCATGCTAATTAAGCTACTTACCCAAAGTAGGTCAAAAAGTCACTTTAATTGATAATTTTATATATTAATTTTACTTTATAAATAATAAAGACGAAAAACGTACAAAACTGGTTACACAAGCGACTTCTTTGTCAAGATAATGTTTAAAACAAGAGCTTAGTTTTAATTGCATACAAAAAAGGCAAGATGGTGTCCTGTTCGTGTGATGGAAGGGGAGTGCACAACATTAAATGAAAAGAGACAAAAATCATGACGTTTACAGTATAAATTACATCCCATCAAGCCGAATATTTTTGTCTTAAGTTTTGAGTTAATTTCTAAAATAAATAGTCGGGCTTTATTTAAAATTGTTTTTCTCNTAAATAGTCGGGCTTTATTTAAAATTGTTTTTCTCTTGATGATTGTGCCTTGGCTGATTAAAAGTAAAAACAATTTTGATGTACAACAAGAAAACAACAATTTTTACTTACATATCATGCAAGAATGATAAATGTGATACTATGAACTAAATTAACACAAGTTAAAACCTAAACCTTCACAAAATAAATCTATGTAAGACTGGCGAATACATAACCTTCAATATAATAATATGTAACTCAGCCAGTGACAAACGTATTAATTAAAAAAGATACCATATAATAGATACAAAATTTTTAAATGCCATAAGTTAAGGCTGACAAACATCATTATTAGACAAAAAAACCGGAAGATTGGAAGAGCTGGTGTATACAAAAAGTCCCATTGGTAAAATAATTAACTTCCGGCACTCAATAATTCTGATGGTTTATCTGCCAGAGTTGCTCTGCTGCGAACACGAACGCCATGTGTGTTGGCCAATGTTCCTCCTGTCAAAGATAATAGGTTAAGATATGTAAACTTGAAAATCTTCATTAACTAACTAAATCTGCACTGTTAAGCTACTATTAATGTGGAAGGTCTTACCTGGCATGGATAACCGCAATACGATGTATTCCAACAGCAATAGAATAAAGCTTCTCTTCCGCAACTTGCACACCACTGTTTCTTCTTTGTTTCCTCAATAGCCTTTTGCTTATCAGCCTCCATTTGTCTCTTCACCTCTTGGAGTGCACGTTTCTTGTCGTTTTCCATTGTAACTCTCAGTTCTTTCATGGCTATGTCTGGAATATAAAAAGACATCCTATTAAAATGAATCAACTGAAAAAAGCCCGAAAAACTTTCACGCTTCTCAAAATTTTACCGTTATTGTGCTTAATATCTGTAACTTCTTGTTTTAACTGCTTCTGCAACTTATCTACTTCCACTTGCAGCCTAGATGTTTCTGCCTTTCCCTGTGAGTTCTGGCAAAACTCTACAATTTCCAGAGTTATCTGCTCCACGGTCGACTTGACAAGGTCACTCATTGTCTTAGTAAGATTCTGCAGATGCATGTTAACCGAGTTGGGTATGCTCACCATGAGATTTTTCCTTTGCTGTGCACTTGCCAAGGACGTGGAATTCCCTGGTTTCACATTTTTACTATTCACAATAGTAGTTCCTCCACTGTTTTGCTGTTGAACATTAATGATACCAGTGATATTTGAGGCCGTTGAGTTACCAGCTTTAAGAGCAACGGCAACTTGCTGTCCTGCGACTTGAGCTCCATTCACGCCTTCAAAAGACGTTGCAATTGGGACACCAGCGATCAGAGATGTCAATGGAGTAACTGTTATAGTTCCACCGGGAAGAGTTATAGGCCCTTGGACAGGATTGGAGAGAGAGGAGTCTACACTCTCTTTGGTTGTTTTTCCGTGGAATTGTTGAGCTCGAACTGGGAGCATTGTAACAGGTCGGGATCCTGTAGCACCAGCTATTCGGATTGTTTGTCCAGTCCGTGGATTTAGAATGTGTTGGGGTCTCGCGTTTCTCACCATTTGACGTAGTTGCTGCCCCGTGAACGATCGTTGTTGTTGTTGTTGCCCGTTTATAGCCGTGCCAACAGGAAGCCGAGGGCGTACTTGGTTCATAGGAATTCCTTGGGGTACTGAACGTTGTTGTCCAGGCATAAGTCTTCTTTGAGGGGGTACATTTCGTACAACAGGTTGTTGGTCATCCGAGTCGACGCCTGCCCCTTCTACGGCCGAAATGGAAATGTCTTTGGAAAGATTAAAGCGATAGCCTTTCACCCCAGCCGGAAGGGATAGTTGCTCCATGAGTGTGTTATGAGAAGATTTTGTTGATCTGCTTGGAGTCCCGCCACCATCTTCCATGTCAACATCATCTTGAGGCTCTTCTTTCATTATCTTCGTTCTCAAGATACTCTGACCTGATGAAGGCGGCGTTCCCTGGGTCTTCTTTGAAAGGCCCATTGCTTCCAGAACAGCATCTGGAGGACGATCATCACTAACTCCAGAGTCATCACCATCTTCTACCGGTGTTTTCACATTCCCCCTAGTTAGTCTTTTCTCCAACTGAGGTGTGGCTGATTGAGGTGAGGGAGCCGCTTCAGCTTCAGACTTGCTCATCCCACGAGTGCTCCGTCTTAATGCCCCTCCAGTTCCACCTCCCAAGGCACTTGCCAATATTTCAGATCCTTTCGGAAACGCCGGCACATCTTCTTTCTCTTCAGTCTCCTCTTGTTCAGCTTTCACCTCAGGTACATTCTCTTCCTGTTCTTCCTCTTCTTCGTCCTCTACCTCTTCCTGTTCCTCTCCGACAACTTTATTGCTTACAACTTCCTCCTCCTCTTCCTTCTCTTGTTCTTCCTCCTGGTCACTATCACCCTCCTGATTGCTAAGATTTGCTGCAGAACTCTTTCTAGTCAGTCTGGTAACTCTACCATCCGCACTATTCCCCTCTCCCACATTAACAATTGTCGGATTTGTCTTCAGCGAAGAAATCCTAATAGTCATCGGGCTCTTCTTCTGCGGCTGGACAACCTTCACGCTATTGTTGTTATTATTATTCGCCGGTTTAGCGGCTGCTGGCTTAGTTCCTCCAGCTATCCCACTCCCCTGCTCCTGCGGAGTGAATTCTGGTAACATTCTGCGTATTTGTTCCACGCTCAAAGAGGGCCCAATAGGCGTCTTTACAACTGCAAATCGGACCGGCCCGTGAACCTCCTTCAGCTTCTCTGCGTGAGCTGTCAGCTCTTCAATTGCAAGCAAAAGAGGGCCGTTTTTCTTCGGAGGAGGTGCCGGCATTTCTTCGGAGTACAGGAAACAATCCTTCTTCGACACCCAAGCTCTGTCATGTTGCCCGAAAAATCGTACGTCAACATCGTTGTCTTTAATCCTCAATCGCTTTCGCTGGCCAGAATGGAAATCCCTTGAGCTTTGCCCAAACCAAAATATGCGGCCGTGGACAGGCTTCAACGAACCACGACTCTGGCTTTTCATGGGCATTCGTATAACACTGGGGACACGTCTCAATTTCTGTCAACTCCTGCTTGCACACTTTTAATAGCCGCTTGGCTGCTAGTGTGTATTGGGACGTTGCTGAGTTGAAGACGATGGAATTATGCACAAGCCATTGGGCATCAGCCAGGAATCCTTCCGTAGAACCGTACAGTCGTTTCTTTATATTTTTCTCTAACGTCTCCAAGTCCATTGGATATACAATATAATCAAAGTAGTCAACTGCTTCACTGGGATCAACAGGTTGAACAAAAGGCTCCGACTAAAGAAAAATTGAACAAAACGTCAGATTAAATAAACAGATATATAATTATAAAGCATTGCTTCGGTATGCTTTTGGCTTATTCCTTACCCCAGGCGTCTGCCTCATTCTTAAACAAATATTCTTCAGAAGTCCCATCAACTGCTCAACCGTTAACTGCTTCATGGCGTCCGATCTCAGCTCAATAGTTTCCGCATTCATAACGACAACACATTCTGGACAAGGGCACGTCGAGTCTCCTTGACTGATCTTTGCGTTAGGATAGTCCATAATACACTTTGAGTGATACGACCTCGGACAGAGTTTACAGTTCACTTGAACCCCTTCCTTGTGGCACACCCAGCAGTACTTGTCATGCTTCTGACCGTCGCTCCCTTGCTGACCACCACCACTTTTGACTTGCTTTCTTTTCGGGCCGTCTTCTGTTGATGAGTGGGACAATGTTCGTTTTCGGGTTTGAACCCCACTCTGAGCCATCACGGCTGTAGCCGTTCTTTGTTGTTGAATTCCCCCCTGACCGTCACCAATAATGGGGACTTCTTCGTCCTCTTCTTCTTCAAGGTCGGCACAAGGTCTTTCACCATTTTCCTCTTCTTCTTCTTCGCCTTCCTCCATTGTTTCGTCATCAACATGTTCTCCTCCAGTAACCTCACCAATTCCCTCCTCTTCTTCCTCGCCAAGCTCTTGGGTCATTTCATCGACGACTCCTTCTTCTTCTTCCTCCTCGCCTCCTCCCTTATCGTCCAGCTCTTCCCTCTCTCCTTCCATTCCTTCATCATCCATCAACTCTCCCTTCTCCTCCACCTCCTCCTCTTCAGGTCTCTGATTTTCACCTTCCTCATCTGTCCTTTGAGTCTCACTCTCCTCCAACTCCCCATCTTCAATTTCACCCTCCTCTCCAACCATTTGGGTTTCCACTTCGTCTCCCTCCTGATTATCCATCTGATCGTTTATCTCCTCACTCTCCATCACTGATCCTTCAAAAACAAATCAAACGAAACCCTCATTAATGTACACATCCCTCAACTCCATTTAAAATTCAATGCACACCACACAACTTTCCTCCACCCACCTAACGCCGCACCACCAACAACACCACTCAACATATCTAAAATTCCAACCAAAAACCACCTTCAAACTCTATCCTGACAACAATTTAATATCTCTCGTTAGCTAAAAACAAGCCCAAGGTCATTCCACATCACCCTATTTACACATATTTATTATGCTCTCTTCATTGACGACGATCCCACTCCTGCTGACTCTCTTGGGTTGGAACAGAAGAATGAAAAACAATATCTACGTTGCCTGGTGCTTTTTTAATCTCTGACGATATCTCCGAACACCCGACGCACCCGTACATTACAGCCTTGGACTACCCTTGTACTGGAGAAAAACTCCTCCCCCTGGGGACGCCAACCCATTTTCAAACACCATTGAATGTACATTCTACCTTACCTTAAATCTATGCGTACGCTGAGAACTCGTCACCACCTCGACGCTTGTATTTCCTTTCCCCCCTATACACCGGGGTTATCCTTCGATAACACTCTAACTCAACGTTATCAAGCCTTTGCCGTTGGTTAAAATAAAAAATTAAACACACCAAACTACAAACAAACAGACAAACTTTGGTCACAAGTTGACGAAGTAAAAAAACTGTAATCAACACCGTTTGAACAGTACACTGACTGTTGAGAGGATGATGATGACGAGAGTGAATTTAGAAGCGTAAATATTTTTTTTACGGTGGAACTCAAGAGGTAAGAGCAGTGTACTCGGTGGCACCACAGAAATATGCTCTCTCGCAATGGTTGGCTAGATCTGAGGGAAAAAAGGGATGTGCATTGGTGGAATGGGAATGGCGTACCTTGCCATACATTTCTACAGCCAGAGACGAAGCGAGACGCGAACAGGGTGAGAAAAAAGAGGAGATTCTCAGACAAGCGAGCCGTTTTAAATGAAAAATATTGTAGTTTTACGAGTGGCCAAGTCAAAACGAGAATCTCGGCTTAAGCGACGACGAAGACGGTGGAGCAGCAGCAGAAGCGAGAAAGAATGAAAATGATAAGCGAGAAGAACAAGACGATGGGATTTTGAATAGGAGAGGTGGAGAGGCACAAAACGAGGTGGTGAAGGAGCAACGTGTAAAACGAGGACGCTGAGCGGCGGTGGGCGGAAGACGAACCAAAGGGAGTCCCGAAGAGAAGGGCTTCTTGGGTCAATGGTCACTCGGCCGATCTTGGATTGCATGCTAGTTGATGATAGTAAACTCGTTGAAGCATATTTGGACTAGAATGCCTTGTAAAATGAAAGGTTACTGATTGGGCTTACCGTATAACGACGCCAGGGGGAATGTGGGGACTGGTAGACCATTTCTTGGATAGTATCTGTAGGTCGTAGTCCAATCATAGTCATAGTCGGCTCCATTCGATCCTTGATGGTTCGACGACGGTTGACGTCTTCCATTGTGAAGT
>VICI01001681.1:0-20635 GCA_019593645.1 Akabosia matsudoensis
AGTTAATGAATTGGGCTGAAATTTGGCGGTAGAGTACCTTGGACCTTGATATAGTTTCGCGCAAAATTTGAAAGCGATCGGACAACAAACAAACGAGTTAGAGTGCACACGGACAGACGGACAGACAGACAGACGGACATGAACGAATTTAATAAGCCCCTTAGGTGCTTAATAATGACTAATCGCCGCTTGAACATGAACGACAGAAATTCTTATGCATCTGTCTCGTTTCGAAAACAATCGTGCACAAGCAAAGTAAATTCCTCATACGCTAAAATATTGTGCTTTTAAGTCAAACAAAATTTGAAGTAAGTAAGTTTACCCTGATGTATCACCATTCCGCCGGAAGACCTTAGAGACTCGTGAAAATCGTGAAAGCAAACGTCCCATCCTACCCCACGCGATCACAATTGCTCTGGTGTTACTTTTACTTCTTGTTGCATTTCGTTTGCTTTCATTTTCATCCTTTTCTGATTCCTCTTCTGCGTCTGAAGTGGACCGGAAGTATCCATCCTTGAAGTACGACGCTCCTTTCTCCACCAACTTTTTTACTTTTGACTGTTGCCATAATTTATGCCTTGGCCTTGAATGGTTTGGATAGCCACTGCCATAACTCGAGAAACGGTGTTGATCCCATAACTCATGATAATTGTTGTAGTTTCCGTTATTCGGATACACAAACCCTACTTGAGCACTCAACATGGTTTTGCCCAGAAGTCCCTGGTTTTTTTTTAATGAAAATTAAGGTTTTTGCCACAATTTTTCAGGAGAAATAAAACTATGGTAATAATAAAATTGTAAAAGACACGCGAACTAACACTTTGTGTGTAAAATACATGGTTTCCTTTGGAGTCGCGATGATCCTACACACATCTTGGTCGGGATGCGCATGTGAAAGACGAGTTGTTTAGCTCGACAGTGCAGAGCAAGTGGAGGGCTTTGTCATAGGAACGGTGGTTTATACTGCACATTTTCCAGGCCAGAACTAAGTACGGAAATATGATCCTTGGCTTGTAGTTAAATGTGCTTGTGCAAAAAACGTACAATCTTGCAAAATGGATGCTAAATTTACGTAACATGATCATATAGATAATACAGTTGTATAGAAACAGAGACAGACTATGACTATGAGAAATCTTACTAAAGGAAGGTATTCTGACTTCACAAATTCATTACCGCTTCGAAAACTAAAAAAATACAACTTACTGCTAATTACTATCTTATTATTCTCCCGATTAAAATTACATTTTATATGAAAGTAACTTCGCATGTAATACTGATGTGGTACATTTTAAAATAGATTCTATTCCGAAACATAATAAAAGATTTGGGGAACGACACACGATATTATAGAGATTGGACTAAACATCACATAGCCATGATACAATAACAATAAAATTTCTTAATGTGGATATGATTCTGTAGGTAATTTAGTGCATTATTGTGATTGTAACAGATAGCATAGTATAGAAAACAAACTTACTGAAACTGGAAGTGTTTTGGTTTCTTAATAGCATCCCTGGTTTAAAAAAACATGTAAGTATCTCAAGCTATATACAATATAAATGCGAACGACTACTACATATTATTAGCTCCAATTTCTTTATATTATGTCTTACTCCGTAAAACGTAAAACTCCGCGTTGATAGATTGCCGGTGGAGCTTTATTATTAAACTTACTGTTGGTGGAATCATAACTTTTGACCTAAGATGCGACTCGTCTTAGTTTACAACGCTGCCATCTGAAAATGTTTTTTCTTGAAATGCTTTTTTTGTCGTGTCCTGGTGGGACCTTGTGTACTTACAACTCGACTTGGTACACTACGCCAACACGGTTAGACATGAATTCCGAAAATGTAGAATCGCGAAAAGTAATTACGATTCTATCGCATGCGTCACAAGTCTCATACACTCACTAGTATCCATTCGTCCCAAGCTATCTCTCCTCACCAGTCTTTAATTGTCGAAAGCCTGTATTTATTCAAAGGTCGCCGGTTAGAGAAAAATCAGATGGTGATTGTTGACTTATAATTAAACGTTGTAAACCAACTGTCTAATTTTTACGATACAATAGTTACTTCATGAAGCTAGTTGTCACTTGCCCTAGAAAAAGCAACCCTGGCTAACTCCACTACTAGAGCTATATAAATGTCAGTCGATTACAAAAGTTTCCCTGGATACCATACGGCGGAGAGGAAAAAACTTAGCTTGGCTAAAATAAGATAACAGGTGTTCTAAAAGAGGAGTAAGCAAAAGTTGTGAAAGTTGTGTGGAGAAGAGGACGGATGCAGTGAAGAAATTAGCTCTCGATAAGTTAGCCTTTTGACAGCTATAGTACCCAAAAAAATTGTAATGGTTTTACTCTCAGAACTTCGTCACAATTTGGCTTTCAGTAGTGATATCTTCAAGTTCGGTATTACTGTGACGACTGAGATCACACCATGCTTGGCGGTGTCAACTGTGATACATAATAGAACTTAATATGAAATGCGGTCTTTGAATTGTCGCTAGTTTTTGCAAAAGAATGGAACGTTTTTGCATTTCACTACGATTTTTATTATAACAATAATATGTATACTTTACACTTGACTTTAAAAAAATCATCCCTTGTAAATCATAAGGTAATTTTAAATTATTTTTCCTGTTTAGACAAGATGTTTTGCTATGAAGTCTTGAATGTGCGGCAATGGATTTTAATGATTTCCTGAGGTAAATTGTAAAAACTTGAATGCCACAATAAATTGTTATCTTGCGATTGATGATTAACTTTTAAGGAAGATTCTTTGCATACTGGAACAACTCAAAGTCATCTTTAAAGATTTCCATGAGTTTTAATATCTGTAATAAAGGAGACAAAACGTGTCAATTTTTTATGAAATTAGTCTTAAATGTCAGTATACGTAAAATGCTTGCATAAAAGCTCAAATTACCGAAGTTTCTGAAACGTTTTTAAAGTATTGAATAACATTGTTGTATTCTTTAGTGGTTTTATTTTCCTCTGGAAATGTTTTCGTTTGGATCCCATTAACAAAGCCAAGTTGCAAGAGAAACTTCTCTGTGCTGTACTGCAAATTCTCCTGCTTGATAATCACATTGTAGTTTAACTGACAGACGCCACAGAGGAGTGATATCGGCTTCCAGTGTTCATCATACTCATCGGGCTGTGTTCATTAAAGAACATGCACAACTTTTTATACAGCTTATTAAAAACTTGACATTGCAAATTATGTTACGTTACAAACATTAGTTTCGACCAAGTAGTCAATGAACTCCTCAAACGTCGGTTCCTTCCTCTTGTTTTCTCTTCGGTTTTGGCGATACTTTCTATTTATCTTGACCCCGTACCGTCTTTAAAATGGAAGAAGTAAACTGGTGTTAGTTTTGTATCAACTTAATGAAAAGCAAACAGGGAGATTAGACAATCATTTCATACCCATAAAAATACATGCTATCTTGTTTGGCCTTTCGATTTTTAAGTTTGTCCTCAAACGCACTGACCAGTCTAGAGAAAGGATGTCTCGTGAGGAGGATCTTCTTGGCACGCGACGATTTGGTGATTTCTTTGTACTTCTAAAAGAACACGATTTATTTCCTTCAACTTTGGAATTTTTTATATTTTATGAATATTATAACCTTCGTTGATATGCTTCCGAAATATTTTCTCAAGATGATCTGGACAGGAATGCTTGCATTTTGAACATCGTGCTCCAGATTTGGACCCAAAGGTGTTATAGACTCGATGATTTTATGACCCCAAGATGTACTCGCAGCCTTGAAAATTAATGAAACGTGTATAAAACTACAGGCTTTGTAAATTAAGAAACTGTGCACGCCACCTTTGGAACTAGACACCACAACTGATCCAGTTTCGGGATGTAGATCAGATTGTCCCGAACAACTTTTTCCCGTTTCGCTCTAATAATAATTTGCTCAGTCGCATTAATTTTAAGGTTTGCGTTAGGCGATTGTTGTGGATTGGCTTGAGAATTACAGTAACTTTCTACGCTATCCAGTAAATCCGTGTCTTTAATGGTGTCTTGTTTTTTGTGGAAACCAGATGAGGAATAAACTTTGCCACGATTTTCCGTGATCTCTTGCGACCCAATTTCGCCGAGAAGGGAATATCCTAAAAACCAGATGTACACTAAAAATGAGGCTACAATACTCTTAAAAAGAGTTATAAACTTCTTCATTATATTAGTACACAATTAAAATAGACAATTTATTATTTAAAAATGTTCTGACTAGTGAGTAGCTTGGGATTGTTGTTAACCTTGCTGCAGGACACATTTTGACATATTTACAGTAGTCTCTACTTCAATATTATGCAAATTAGAAGGTGCTTATAACGGACCCAAATGGCGTTTTGCACGAGGTTCGGTGGATGATGCCGAGCGTGAGTACCGTTGGAATAATGATTGGATTCATAGATAGAATCGTAGGAATACCATTACTCGTAGGATTACAAACAAAGCCTGTGCTGAACGTTACATGCTGAATTACTATCAAATGTAAAATAGCCATTGAGCAGTCGGGAGCGATAGGTGGACTTGATGGTCCAGTGCTAGATCAAACGTTTCTGCGCGGGAATGCGAGTCTTGTTCCGATTAGTAATCTGTTGAACGGAGAGAAGATTTGCCTACAAAAAATTGTCTTCACCGGATAACTTCAGTCTCTCTCTATTTTGATGCCAGAATATTTCTAATTTAGTGATCTCATTGTGTAGAACGGGGTTGGGTGTATGTAAATAGGAGTTTCAAGATAACTTCAATTGAGAGTTCGCTGTAAATAAAGTTGTATTTTAACCAAAGAAGATGGCAACGTTTCGTACAAGTACGTTACCAGTCTGGGCGACGAAAGAGAATAACGGATATTTTACAAATGCCAAAGCAGCGTTAGAGCCGAACCGTGGAACAACAGCAGGATCTAAGGATGAGGGCCCATCTTCCAACCGTTACGCTTATCGTAAGCTGCATGCAGTGCCAGGTCTACGGTGTCTTCCAACGGACATTACAAAAGCTTGTAAAAAGGTAAAACAGTGTAGTTAATCCGACAATTACCAATTAGAAGAAGATAATTAAAATTAAAATTTTAATTTGCAGCTGAGAGATAGAAGACTGATGAAGGCCGGAGTTAGTGTGTTTTTTTGGCACATGCTAGTTTTCATAGTTCTCTTTACATTGTTCCCACTCGAACGGGATCCCGGTGACGAGAAGGCGTCAAATGAAAAACGCTTATGGTTTCTACGTGTGCTGAAAGACATTTCAGATGGAATGACAAGCTTGATTGGAATCTCCTACATTCTATCACTAGGAGTGAAAATGCTCCTGATCGGCAACATGTTTGTTTGTGAGTACTAATTAATGAATCATATAATATGTTTGACTTCATGGGCCAGGCTTGTGTAATAGAATATTTGTATTATAGATCCAGATGTCTACGCCACTTCATATCAGGACGAACTCAAACGGTTTACTTCCGGCATGTTCCTACTGAAAAATGTCTTATTGGTCATTTCGGTGAATATTGATTACATCTTCCTGCTTGGATTGTTCGATCGAAAATATACGACTATGTTCCAATCAAAGGAGTCTATTCTGTGCAAGTATGGGATAAACTTTGAACTGGATTTAATGGATGAGAGCGATGGTACTAACTTCTACTTTACGTTTAAAAATATAGGTTTGGCGAACCGTGTTACTACAAGGAGGAATGCATTGTTGTTCAGCTATCAGTCACTGTGTCAGCGTTGTTTGTTATCTATAAAAACTACATGGCAGACGCGTTTACATTGACATTTTTACCAGTACAACCGGGTCAGCAGGGAGGTCTCTTTAGTTTGAAGTTTTTGTCAGACCTTAAGAATATCGTATCCTCTACGCAGTCTTCCATTCCTCTAGCAATTTGTATTGGGTCCATATGCTTCCTTCTGGGTAAAATTACGAATATTTCCAAAACTGAATTTGTTTTTAAAGTTGGAACATGGCACGATCTTTTTCATTGGTGCAGGTCCCGTTATATTCTACACTCTTTTTTATCCTTTCGGATTGACTGCATGGGAGGATAGTATTTTAGACAGGATATTTTTGTACCTGAGCATCGGATTTGTGTTCAGATTATTTCTCTACAACTTCTTGGTTATGTTCCTGTTATCAGTGCTAACATATTGTATCCAGAATCATCTTGTTGAGGTAGATTTTGAAGTGTTAACTAGTATTTTTCCATTGTGGTTATAATTGGTTAAAATATCTAATGAAATAGGTCACTAACTTTTGGTTTGTTTTTAAAGCTCGTCGACTTCCACGTTGAACAACCTCCCACGCATCCGGACTGCCTGATTATGAGCAACGCTATGAAGGGAGACAGCCAATACCTACGGACTTTAGCCTTCCACGAGTACAATTTGAAGGCAAACGCAAGCAACCGGGACATTTATGTTTTCTTTTATGTAACACATCCAGGTACTCCAACTTTCTAATTTGTTGATCATTTCATGTATTAATTTAGCACAGAATGGTGACGTTTCCTTTTTATGTAGGCAATCATCCTTTAACATGGCGGAACGTATTTGGAGCCAGTATAGAAACAATTAAAGTAGTCAATGCTAAGTTGGTGAAGTTTCTTCATTCGTCAAAAAACTCCACCCAAATCCTGCAGCCCTTTTTACCTGGGCATATTCTGAGTTCAACTAGGGAGGCAGCTGCTAGTGGCCCGGCTAACCCGTTATCAGAAGCTGTTCGCACTGCACACATGCGGGATTTAGGTGCTATGTAAGTCAACTCTCAGAACCGAATTCCTGAAATCTTGGTTGTTGGCGTTCATACAACTGGATTATAAAGCTTTCTAATATTGCCTATTTTTTTCGTAACAGGAATGAACATGGTCTTCCTAATGAACATCCCACAATAAGTGATCTGCTCATGCAGAACGTTGAGCAACTGTGGACAGATGTAAAAACGGGACTTAAATCCTTATTAAGCGTCGTAAGTGCGCAGTTAACCTTGAAGATGCATGATCTTAAAGACATTTTCGTGCAAATTTTTCGCTTTTTCGTGTTTTCAGCAAGCTTTCAATACTGTTACTGTTTCCGTAAATCTCGGTGTGTCAATGGAAGAAAAAGTAATCGCCAACATCGTAGAAGTGGATCACATGTTCGTGTACTGGGCTATCATGGGGTCAGTAAACTTGATGTCATTATCTGTCGAAATAGACGATCGTGGTGTTGTGAACCAAGACATAAAACAATTTATGATCACCCTCTTGGATACATACGACGTAAGATAAAATGTTGATTAGAGTTGTCAATTGCCGCACACATTATGATTGTTGCTAGTGCTTCTATATTGTAAATGAATGCAGGTTTATACAACTGTGGAAACCTACATGTTAAGATTCCTTGAAGACGATCACAGGGTTAATAGAAGAATCTTGTGTAGAAGTCGGGAGATCGTGTCCCGTATGTCCAGTACATGTTCATTTGCATTAGCCAAACTGCACCACACATACGCGCAATGCTACTCGTAAGATTTCAATCATTAAAACTTTAATTCAATTAAGTACACAACAATACTAACAAAATTTCGTATTCACATATTTCACAGTATCCTAGACGTCGACGAAGATCTGGAAACTCGAATTATGGATGTGATCGCCAACCGTGATCGTTCTTAAAAAGTACTTGATTGGATCTCAAATGAAGCATTTTTTAGTAATTAAGTTAAAATTGGAGTTACTCCAATCGGAAAACGAGAAAAACACAACTTCATGTTCAATGTTACCGCTACAAGCAGAACTTACGGTTCCAAACATTGTTTTTGATATTGAACTTAAATCTATCTAAATATTTTAAATCCCTTAAGCATTAAATACTTTTGTATTTGCAAGTTGGACAAGATTTGTCAATTTATAAACTAAATCGTCTTTTTTTTACATGGGTTTGAACTACCAACCTGTTAAGCTAGTAAAAAGAGAACATGTTCAAGCTGCTTCTTGTGTACACTTTCTGTTCCTTCCTAATTGTATATTACTTCAGCGTTAACCGGTGGATTTATTTGTACTTGAAAGCTTTTTTCTGGATTCTGTAGATTATTTTTTATAAACAAGTTAATCTCCAATGTTCATTTGCATTATAATGTTTGGTATTTATGAATGAATACCTGTCACAGTTTGTGGTCCGAACGTGTGAAATTTCATGTTCACGACTGGCTGATTTTGAAGAAAATACCATTTCACACCCAAAGTGGCGACATGGGTAAGAACGTGTTTCTCCGCCGTTTGTCTTGGTCACTGTTTGAGTTAAGTGTTTCATAAAATGCATCCGAAGATCCCCGATGGCATGAAACTCAGCCCCGCACTCCTTACAGTTATAAGGGGCAGGAAGTGGGATAACTCGCCGTTTTCTTTCTGGGTTGCCGTGCCTTGGTAAGGCTGCCTCGAATTTTTCATAATTTTTAGCGACTGTCGAGTTGAGAAGCTCGCGAGTTTCACTTTTTACTAACTCTTTCGCAAAACTTCCATAAGAAAGTCGGGACACACCGTTTAAATCCATCACTGCTTTCAAGCTGGAAAACGTCAGAAACTTGCTAAATAAAATAGTGAACAATTATGCCCCTTGTATGTGCACGAACACAAATCCAACACTCTGAGGACAAGTGATGTGTTACCCTATTTCAAGCTCATTTAGAATTCAAATTTCATGCAACGTAGGGTTCATAACATGTAAATGCTACATTCGAACATGATGGTAAGTCCGGAAAGATGTATGCAAATCATTGTCTTGGAAATACCAAGTATGTAGCTGTCATCCATCATTTCACGAAGCGTATGAAGTTGCGAATAATAATTTTTCTTTAATAATTGCCAGTTATTGAGTAGCACAGAACTGAGAAATTTGTACATATTCCTAGATATATATTTTTTTAAATTTGCATTGGAACAATTGTATGTGGACTTTATATTTGAGAAGTACTGTTAGTTGTACTTGTTACATTTTTCTTGCCTTTCCTGGAGCAGTTACATGAGCAGCCACACTTCACCTCAGTTGGATCTCCGCTGTGTTGCTCGTTCTGTTCGCTCGTAGTAACGGTGTCAGTATCCAAGCCAGGCTTGTTTAACATGTCCGGTGCCGTTGCACTACTTGTCTGATGATGATGGCGAGAAGGCTTTTGTATCATGTCAGGAGCTGTATTGTCAACTTGGCGTCGACTGTCAGGTCGCATTGATTTCTGGAGCATATCAGGTGCCAAAAGGTCTTCTCCTATTGCAGTACTGTTAGGCGGGCTCGTTAAGCACGGATTTAGCGATCTTCCAGTTATTTGCAAGTCCGCCATGACACCCATTACAATGAGGTCTACAAGGGCGTAGTCACCAGACTCGGGAGTGGAGACATGAATATTAATCTATTTGACCATAGAGCATCGATGAATTAAACTATATGATTCAAACCGATACGAAGCTCATTCTTATGTATCTGTGCATATTCCGTTAAACAAAACGTACTAACCTCTTTAACAAGGTTGACACTGAAAATCGCATCACACCAAGCTGCTCCATTTGACCAGAATTTCCCTACCTCTTGATTATTGCTAGTTGTCACAACTAAAGGAACTTTCGGGGACGCAATGAAATGCACAAAACCTTGTTTGAAAAGATGATGCTTCAACGAGTACTGAAATGTTAGGAAATTCTCAGCTTCAGGTCCGTCGTATCTCGCCAACCACACGCCCACACGGGAAACGTCATTTCTCTTGGACGATAGAACAAGAGAGGACGGAAGTAATGGGGCTATGTTTGGAATAGATTTACTGTAGATATAAGAGCCATTAAATGTCCACTGTGTCACGTCCCTGTCTGTGTTAAATGTTAGGTCGTACGTGACACAGTCACTCACAATTAAGGTTAGTGCAACCCACTGGAGTAATGATTTATAGTGATTCATTGTCTTGCAGGGTTCTGGAACTAAATCTTAGTCAGATCGGGACCAAAGCCTACTTTACAATCCTTCTTGAGTCGAAAATTATCATCTGCATGAATTGAGTTACTTGTCATTATCAGTAAGATTTGTGTAAACTACAGTTTCATTCATCAGGGTTGGGCGCCCTTATGAGAACGACTTATGATAAACTGCATACCCAACTCTTGTTAGTTTTGCTGTGCTCCCCCGTACAACATAATATATAGGTAAGTACATCAAGAGTTTCCTACGAGCTGTTGATTCTACGTCTACATTTAATAAGCAATCTAAAATGAAAAGATGAACAATTAGTAATGAGAAATTATTACGGGGCAATGGGAATAGGAGTATTACTGGTGAAAAAGAAGAAAATGAATGTAACACAAGTATAGGATGATTTTATTCATAAGCTTGTTACCCAATCAGATTACACAAAAAGAGTTCCTCATGAGGATGCTACGCTACAATGTTACACTCAAAACTTAATTACATCATGCGGAATACTTGGTTGTCGTTTTTCTTAATTGAAGGGCAAAAAGGCTGGCAGCGAACTAAGTGGACTCACTGAATCAACTATAAATTTGTCAGCGTCAACTGATTTATATAAATTACAAATTACGCATCTCAATACATGGAAGCGCCACGTGAATTACATACCATAGTGAGACATGTAAATCACAGATTACAATGAAACAAGAGGGTAAACGCGTCAAAGATACATTAAATAGCCTGGATTTCATATTAATTATGACTTTCTTCTCTGTCATCACCTTTCTCCTTAGTTGTTTTTTGTTTTGTTTTCTTCACATGATAAGAAGAGTATTTAAGCGTTGTTACAATAATAAACAAGTGCATTCATTGCAGAATCAAGAAATGGAATCTTGGTTACAATTTTTTTTATGTATTTGTTTTTTATACTGATACAAAGGCGAAAGAGTATGGGTTCGTTTTTTTCAGCTCATCAGTTATGTATATAATCATGTGCCTATCGTCACAACAATTATCAATAATTTGTCAGTAATAATAATAATAATAATTACCGTAATGGCGATGACAACAATAATAATAATACCAGAGCAGTCACATAATGTCCACATGAAATGTACACTGTGCCTGGAGAAAAAAAAAATCAATAACTCTAAATTTGCACGATTTTTCAGTTCCAAAAAGATCTCAGAGAAAATTTTGTTGTTTCCATTGTTTTCCATTTTTTGTTAAAACTTTAACCACAGTAGTTATGCTTATCAATAAAATTACTCATAAATTACAAATGTCAAAAATAAGGATTTACAAGCATAAAAAGATTCCTTTACTTAAACTGTTTTTGCATAAAAAATAAGAAGGAAACACAAAAAAAATCATTTATACCCCAGACTAGCTTTAAGCTTTCAGGAATTCGTATCAGCATTTTTTGTCATGCCTTACTACACATTAAATGTCGTATGGTGCTCAAGTTGAATCACTGAGTTCACACGAGCATCAGTTTAGAATATTCGAGAAAAAAAATTTAAATATATATTAGACACAGGTATATATGTTGATGACATTTTTTGTTTACTATTTGTTACATTTTCTTGTCTATTACACCTATATATATTTTTTTCTTTTGTTTAAATATTGGTATAATTATGCAATTCATCTATTATGTATGTCAATTTCCATATATAATGATCACAAAACTTTCTTATCAGTAACTTGTATGTTTTGTTGGATTGCCTGAAACACTAAAAAATTTAAGGACAGGATTAGTGTTCTCAAGATTTTTTTCATGAATAACTTTTCTTCTAAAACACGGAGTTATGAATGGATGTAGTTTTTTTTTAATTATGTAGTTTTTGTTTAAATAGAACCAGGAGCACTCAGCTTCAGCTCAGCTCAAATACAGTATGTCAACAAGCACAGTTAATGATATCATGGCATCTTTACCTATCAATTGTTGTTATTATTCATTTAATGTATAACATAACTTGTAATTGTAATAATAATAATACGTTTAATGACAATATAGTAATAATTATTTCTTAGGGATGCTTGATCCATAAATTCATTAATTTAATTTTCTTTTTATAATATGATATTTTATACGAAGATAAACAATCAGAAGTTGATCATGACAACTGTCATCACCAGTATATATTAGACACATTATTTTAAAACAAACATTTCAATTTTTCTGTTTTCTCTTCTTCCACTACTTTGCTTCATTATAGCATCAATTAGTCACACATCATTTAACAAACGAACATAGTATTATGTCATAACATGCTATGGGGGCAAAAAGTTTAAATCATTTCCTAACAATTATTCAATCAGGAGATTGGTGAGCATCAGGTGTGTTTGCACACTCGCTGTTAAAATGATGTATACATATTTTACACGAGGAAGTAGAGGTTTTGTTTTATTTGTGCAAACTATATAGTTCATTGTCGAATTATTGATTGTAAACAGGTCAAGTAGGAGGTGCATACACTACATTAATGGTTTAAATTTCAACAAGTTTTGAGTGCAGTTAAAACGTCCGTTTTTTACTTTAAAAAAAGATAGAAGAATTCTTATGTGATACTGAAACATACTTTGTGCACGTGCGTAACAGCCAACGACAGTTAAGAACGATCTTCCGAACATATGCAAAGATACAGAGATGGATCGTTTTGTTTCACTTTAGCTCATAAACACTTTTGCTTCATGTTTATGCGAACTATCTGCAAACTCATTCACACTCACGTTAACACATTTTCCTGTCGATTATGAGATAGAGACTGAATATTTGATTCCACTGGGTTGTTTTTAGTTGTTTTTCTGATGAAAGTATTTTTCCTTTAGTTTAATAGCTTCTTCACACAAATAGAATAGTTTATATATCTTCTGGGGCATCCAGTACGGTATCCCTTAACATTAAATTCTCTCTCATTGTTCTTTAACTATAGTGAACTGTTCGGTAGTTGTAGTGATTTCAGTCTTTACAGAATTTTGCATGGTCCCTTCCCTTTGCCTGGCTTCTTGCCCGGCTTCCCCACCGGTGATACCTTGTTAATTTGTTGGACTAAATCGTAGAATATCTTGAAGCAAACAAGAAAAACACTTGTGACAACTTGCTAAGATCATTCATTATCAAAATGCACATGAAAGGAGCTCAACTTACATCGTTAACATTGATCTTTGCTTTGGCTGAAGTTTCTAGGAAGGTGCATCCAAACGAATGAGCTAAATTTGACCCCTGATCTTTCCCAACCACTCGCTCATCCTCCAGATCACATTTATTGCCCACTAGAACCATTGGGACGTTGTCCGTATCCTATTAAAAATAGCCCAAACGCATGAATACAAACATCTTCACCCCAAAAAGAATGTCTTTTAAAATGCATATCCATATTACTTTCACTCTAAGTATCTGCTCTCTAAGGTCTTGTAGGTCATTAAACGTTGACTGTGCTGTAATCGAGTAAACTAACACAAACCCTTGGCCGTTCTTCATATACAGGTCCCTCATGGCGGTGAACTGCTCCTAAAGATCGTACAAGATTCAAAAACCGCATGAACTCCAAAAATCACCAATGGATTCCAATTTGACTGAGCCCAAGAGCTACCAACTTACTGTTCCAGCAGTATCCAATATTTCCAGCATACATTGTTGGCCATCAACTTCTACTTGCTTTCTGTAACTGTCTTCTATAGTTGGATCGTACTTTTCCACAAATATCCCCTGTACAAACTGGACTGTAAGGGCTGACTTGCCGACACCTCCGCTCCCTAGCACTACAATCTTGTATTCCCTCATTTCTTTCAGTTGTTGAACTGCTTTGCCTAGCTGGTGCCGGTATTGTCTAAACAAGACAATAGATCAATTAAATTTTACTTCCTAAAAATAGATGAACTGAAAGACCCGCTGTTTATGATCTAACGGTATTACTTACATTCAGTAGCAGTCCTTTCTCGCGTTAAAGAAGTATCGCACTCGCTTGATCCACTGTCAATCACGCCTCCAACGACAAATCGAACATGAGTGAGTATTCTTAAGGTTGTACTCCTTTTTCAGAATAATCAGTCGATAGAACACTAAAAATTTGTTTGTTTTTTGAGAAAGTCAGTAAACTTTGAACAGATTATTTCAGCACTCGTAGACGTTTCCTGATTGCTTAACACCAAATTGCTAGTCGTAGCATTTAGAATTAACAGTAGTTCAGTATTCTTGCACATCAGTAGCCCATCCTGTTTTCTTCCTTCAACAAAAACCACAAAGACTCTAGCTAGAGCACTAACACTTGTAACACCGTTCAGAATATTGTAAAACGTAAATCATTTGACAATCGTTCAGAAGTTCCTCCTGCTGTATCCAGAACTGTGCAACTGCTGCAACTCTGTGGAGAAGATATTCAAAATTAACTACATAGATCATGGAGATTCTTGATAGTTTAGTTAATAATTCTACAAGCTTCTTTTTGTCTAATTGGCAACAATCATGAATAGACTTTCACAGTTAACTGGTTCTCTTTTTCGGATGTATTAACTTTATTTCACTCTATCCGTGCGCTTAAAAACGACTTTAAGTTCAATTCTTTACAACTTCTAATCAAATTCCTTTATATCTAATCAAATATATGCTCTTCAACTTAAATTACTCTTTCAACTATCTAGTTGCGACTGCTGATGCAGAAATATGAAATCCTCCAGCATAAAAGACAACACAAACCGAAATAAACAGAGTAAATAAACTGGAAAATCTCTCGTTATCAGTTGTTTGACTACTTCAACGGTCAACCCAAAACCTAATTTCAGTTTGAATACAGATACAAGCCGTACGACTATGGTGGTTAGGTTCCCGTTAACTTCCAAAGCCTTCCAGGTTTACAGTTGGTCTTCCTCTTACTCATCTGCCTATCTAACCTTCCTAGTCGTTACTCCGTCAAGCCCTTTATTACAACCGAAACCTTCACCTTTTCAGTTTGCTGACTTTTTACATCCTTCCCTTGAAACTTAATTACTCAACAATTTGCGTCTATTCCTCCTTTCTTCTATCACGATATACTTTCCTTCCAAAAAAACGTGATTAAGAAGAGCACACGCACGAAGAACTCAAGTGAAAAAGATCAACATGATGAGTAATAACCATAATAAAATTATCACCGTCTTCGTCGTCCACCACACAGTCATACGTCATATCATTTTGAGACACACAGTGTAATCTTTATAGCCCTTAAAAACATCCTCCTCTTCTCATATGCAATCAATTGTTGCTCCCCTCCTCTTTTTTTTATGAAACAGACTCTGCTTATTTTACAAATCACAATCAGTCATCCACATATTTTTTGTAACGCACACATCCTTCTTTCTACTTAAATGATTCGACTGCCACTACATTCATTTAGACCATTAGCTACAGGAGCATAATACCACTACAAAATATCAGACACAGACCAGAACAAAAAAAAAACCTTGCATATGACAATTATCTCACCACCCGTCAGTCAAACCACAAGTAAATATTATCACCTAATATAGAGAACTGAAAATGGTAGCCAGTGCAGAGTAAATTACTGCGTTAAATTATACTAGTCAAGCTAAGACAATAACTAGCTGACAAGTCCATTCAAAAAAAATATATATTCACCTTGCACTTAAGCGCACTAGCGAAAGATGGGATTATTTAAATGCACACAAAAAATACCCACACAGCTCTTCACTCTCTTAAAAATTAGTTTGTGTAGCCCAGTTTATGATTTAACTTTTCACAGGATAATTTTCATCCATAATATTGATCTACTCGCGCATACCTTTATTTTTGCGATAAATATGCTACACAAACTAATACTGATTTTGTAGCTTAAAGAAGTTGTTGTTAAAAAATAAACTGCACACGTCCACAATAACGTCTCTACTTTTACAAAAGATCCTTTTTCCCCTTCAAAGTCCATTAAACGATTTAAAAAAAGAAAATCACAAACAGAGTAGGCTTTTTGTATTGGTACTACTAATTTTTTTTTTCTCCTATGCTACATCTCCAACTATTTCTTTTTTTAAAACGAAATGTAGTAGTAGTAACCGTGTGCCAGTTATGTTTTTTTATCTTGACTCACCAACAGGAAAACTGCAATGTTTGAAGCAGTAGATATATTTTTTTAGCACTTGCAGCGGACCTCGCACCAGCAACAATAGTTGTAAAACGTTGCCTTAATGCATATCAAAATCATAATATTATTTTTTCCTTGTGTAAATGTGTGTCTGCCCTGGTTGTTGTCTTCTCTTAAAAAATGCTTATTCCTTTTCTGTTCTTTCTCTTTAGCCACAGAACTATATAATTTTTTTTTGTGCGAGAGTGTGTGTGCAAATATGCGATTGTAACAAACACTCTTATACTGGCACTAGTGTTGGTAGTTTGTGAAAAAAAACGCTTGTTACTTTTTTATCATTCTGTTGTATACGTAAATATTATATACTTGCGTGTTTTTTTTTGTTGGATTTCTCTGTATAAAGTTGATACTTTTTTGTGGGTATATCGGAAAGCATTGGGAATATTAAAAAAATACTACTAGTTCTCAAATACAAGTGAATTGACTGGGCGATGTCAGTTGTTTTTTCATCATTTCCGCAAGCGCTTACGCGTCACTTGAATAAGCCTCAACTAAAAAAACCCCAATGTTTTATACATGGAGCTTGTTCTTTGGCTTGAATAAGAAGCATATCACCATCACGATACACTCTCAAAAATGCACACGCACAAAACATAGAGTGAGAAAAAAAACAGAAAGAAGTCTTTTGGATTTTCGTTGAGTTCAAGAAGATGGACCATAGTATAAGATGAATAAGAAAGAAAATATGAAGAGAAACGACAGAAAAAAATATAACTTACTTACGGTCTTGTATGAGTGTATGCAAGTCCGTTAGTTATGAGACAGCTACTAACTAACTTGCAGGAAAGAATGTATAAACAAGAGGAACATCGTGTGTAGTCATCATATTTGTAATAAATGCTGCGAGAGAATGAAAAAGACTGTCTTTTTTAGTGAAAAATAGGTGCATCAATTTCAACATTGAAGGTATGAGGTGTATGTGTGGAAAGGACGCAGGAGGAATAGGACTAGCTCTGGTTTTTCTAGCTTGATCATCTTGTTCACATATCATCATCATAGTGAGAGGAGTAAAGTCAGGGATGGATGTGTGAGGATACTATGTGTCATGTACAAAGTTAAATTTGAAACTGTATGAAGATAAAACATGCAAAACAGAATGTTTGCGCTGATGCTAGTTGAAAAAAAAAATGAATTTTTCAAAACTAAATTTGATATGGGTTGTACTCGCCTGTGCTGTTTCGTACTGGTTTTCATGAAGGAAGAAAAACCAAATCTTACGTCTTCTTTTCTTTTTCATGGTTCATGATAGGAATGGAAGCGATGATTCTAAAAGCGTATTCATACCAAAAGTGTGGATGTGTAATCGTTTTCAAGATTTGAAACAAAAATGTATTGCTGTGGAAAATAGAGAGAGAGGATGTGTGTAAGGTGTATAAAGTGTAGACAGAATGCATTAGTCATCACATGAGTGTATCTAGCCCGGGTTGTGCATTAATGACAGTTCTGTCTAAGAGCAGAGAGTAATAAGAGTTTTAACAAGTAGTGGTGGTAAAACTGCTGCGGCACAGTGAAGAAGCGTAACATTGGTTATTTGGACGGTTAGTTTACTGTACATGTACCTGTTCCTGTAGTACTGAATGATGATATAATGAGCAGCGTAGTAAATGGTGTGACTATGATGATGATGCTATGAACCTACAAGGAAATGTAGACGAAGAGAAAAATGTTAAAGTGTGTAATGTAATATAAACAGCCACGAGTATTCACAGAGATACGATTTAAAACATGAACAGCTAAAAAATCATCAATCAACAGCGACAGTTAAACAACATCTTATTATGCAGCGTGTGTAAAAAATGAAAACATTTACTGTTGCCATAGGATGAGAATAAATAGCTCCCTGCAGTCGCATATGAAATTAAAGCAGTTTTTGCATGGTGAATGGCTATGATTAAGCTTTTATGAATTTGGGGATCATCCTAAGTCTTATTGATAAATGCATTCTTAAAAAGCGGCGAGCACTGAAGACGCTTTTGAAAAGGATAACGAAACGAGAGAGTGGATTGTATAGCCAACCAAGTGATCAAAGTACTAGTACCACTACATAACGTCTCACGTAGTACTAGGCTTTTAGCTGCAAAGGAAAAGGCTCATAACCGTGTTTGCATGAGATTGGATACGCGAATGTAGTGAAAAGTAAGCGGACAATTCCATTGAGAAATCTGATCTAGGTCAACAGTCACCACTGCAAATATTGGATAAGGGTACTGCAAACGAGAATATGCATATTAACTATTGCAGGAATTTCCTAAAAGGTCATTTTTTGCTCGAAGAAAGCGGTATCATGTTGCACGTGGATTTTCAGCTTTTACTTGTTAGTGGAACTTGTGCAAATGTTAACCCAGCACAGAACATGACAAAATTTGTTATTATCGCCTTTTAACATCGTAGTTAAACGGGGGAATTATGTAAACTTTAGGAGGGCGACGGTAATTATTAGACTTTAAAACCGTGGGTAAGCTGCAAAGCCAAAAACTCACGTTATGCATCAGTTCATTTTATTTTGATATTAGAATTTGGCAGGGTTTTCCTCACATCTAGTTAGAATTCATGCATCTCGCGTGTGTTTTCAAGATGCTTTATGGCTGCGCTAATTAATCTCTCCGCCACTTATTTTAAAGTAGGTAGCTTAAAAGGTCATAATTACATTGTCAACTATTGCACTCTGGAGCAAGCATAAAGTTTTCCGTATTTATCACCAAACAACGCAATTTAGTCGGCTCTGCCGTCTGTTTGAGGGAAAGCAGTCAATAGCAAAATCGCACAAACCAGTAGACTCATGTGATGTGTCGATATCAAAGTAAAAGCATCTCGAGTATTAAAAAGACTTCCCGTTGTTGCTCTATGTATCCTACGAGAACATAAAAACACAACAAACGGCCTTTACAATTATGGCATAGCTATAACAGTAGCTCCTGTGTTGGACCTGTTTTCGGTAAATACTTGACAGACATTATTGTTTTACTACACACCATGCTGTGGAGCTCAACTCTATCGAGTGTGTAACAAACTTTTCGTGTGGCTGGCTCATTCCTTCACGTCGTAAAGCATCTAATTGTAGCCCGTGAGGTAATTAAACTAAATGACATATGAATCTTTGCCGATAATTAGTATTTGAACGTTTGTACTTAGGAGGCATGCGTGGAACATAAGCTTTTAAACGAACACTGGCTTTAATTAAAACAAAGGGCTATTTGTAAAATTTTACAAATGGGAGGCTATATCTAGGGGGAAGCTATATATCACGAGCCCTACTACAGTGAACTAATTTACGGTATGCAACCATTTTGATACATATTACGTGATACCCAGTATGAATTTTAAAAATTTATATTAAGAACATTTTCTAAAAAATGAATCTGTCCAGCAAATACCCACATGCAGACTCTCATATTGCACGCTAAAATCAGTCCATACACCACATGCAGATTAAGCTTGAGATAACTAAGATCAAGGTTCATTTCGCTTACATACACCTACGCCGCCACCACCAGCACTGCTTAGGCTCTTCTCTGCTCAAACTAAAAATCCACCCTAAGTCTCACCTCTATCTGGACTCCACCATCGCTGTATCAATATGATGACAATGTCTGTTGAGACTCGGTGGAGGAAAATTGCCTCTACACTTTACCTTTCCTCCCAAAGGTGTATTATGAAAACAAAGGTTTAAAAAAATATGATAAAGTAAAAGAGTACTTCACTCTGATAAATAAATAATATAAATCATACCAAGAGCTTCCCTGAATAAGTAAGTTGAACAGAAAGTGTCTAGTGAAACTACGAATTCTACACCCAACTAACATGTACGTTGAAGAAATGAAACACTCCATGGGCAAACCTTTTAGTTAGGTTTTTTAGAGAAGCAGAGAATCAGAATCCCGTCATATCCCATAGTTGATACCTAGTGAACTCATCTTGACACAGAGGAAGAAGAAAACAAGTAGCGGATAAAAGCTTGTCTGCATTTGACGGCTGAATTTGAGTCATTAGCTCGCACAAGTGGATGTGTTGTCTTGCTCTCGTTCTCAGTGAGAACTTCTCACTCTCTTTCTCCTCGTACTCCCACTACTTCAGACAGAGTAGCAGTGTGTGGTGGCGGATGACGGGTGGCTGGCTGCTTAAGTTACGTTGTTCGTTTTTTTAATTGACTCAGGTCTGTGTCATAATGGACATTTTTGTGGCATATGTGCTCGGAGCATTATGAGTACTTCTTGGACTCTTTTACTAGGATTCTTGAAAGAGGATTTTTCCGTTATAAACTACAAATACTTTTCATGCAAATGAAAATATATTAAGCTGGGATGATTTTATTCGATGACTTTTAAATATTATCATAGAGTCTAGAGTCTTGCACTTGAGTATGTTGTCAGCTTTTCCTTTGGAATGAAACATCCTAAACCTCGACTTGATGAGTTCCGAAATTAATGCGGATGAAATTTATCTTGTGGAGAAAAAAACGTAAGCGCACGATCGAGTTACCAATTTGCTATAAGAAAAAAGGACTTAGGATTGAATGAATCTGGTAAACACTTTCTGCCACACTGCTATTTTTAAA